>CM075009.1:5443974-5469303 GCA_037576675.1 Pangasius sanitwongsei | reverse complement strand
ATTTTTAATAGATTTTAATAACACAATTTTTAACAACTTTTTCCCAAAAATCTATTTTTTTTGTGTCTGATTTTTTTTTTTTTTTTTTTTTTTTTTTTTTTTGACTTTTTAATGTTAACGTTCACTCTGCAGATGCAGCTGAAGCAGGCGATCCGACTTGGCTCTCCTCCAGCGGCGATCTCCGTGAAGAAGAGTGAGGATGGAGGGATGGTTTCAGAGGATGACGGTTTGCCCTGCAGTCCCCCAGAGTACTCCACAATCCACACCGTTCTCACAACTTCCTCTCAGAGGGTATGACTCCCTGCTTCCTGCTTCCTGCTTGACTTCTGAAATCCTGGAATTTACAGCATGTGCTGGAAATGATTTAGAAAACATAGGATCTTTAAAATAGATATACAGGGTGTCCAAAAAAGTCAGGACCCAATGGGAATGTGTTGAGCAAAATCCACAAATACATGATACAGCGGCTGATAAAATGCACACAGCGTAATGGTAAACATGTAGAGCCTATGTTATAAATAATAAATACAAAAATAACTATATGTAGTTTTACTCTCATTGGTTCCTGACTTCTGTATAAACTTGGCAAAAGATGGATTGAGGATCCCCAGTTTAGCCCAAACAACTTTTCTTTTTAAATGGAGAAGAAAGCAAGTTACATATGTCATCCTTCATCTTCATGGCAAGAGCCATTGTGAAAGTATCATACCAAAGCTGCATAAATATTATTTAAAGTATTTCTGTCTAATATCTCACAACAATTCTGTGATTTACAAGATTAATATGTACTTCATCTTTAAAGTCATCTTTAAATTTATTTATAGAATTCGTACAACACTTCCCTTAATCAGACATCAGTGAGCAGTCATGAGTCAGTTAGCGTGATAGCATCAGACATTACAGGGCCTGACTGTGGAGACTGGAAGCTCCCTGCTGACTTGTCTAAATGGATTAATCCTGCTACTTGTCCTCAGTCGGATTTAATTAACGCTCTCTGTACCTGTCTCATCTCTCCATTCCTAGTCTCCCTGCACAGGACTGTGTGCCTCCCTCCATCACAAAAACCACAAAACAGGAGAGAACTCTGTATTAGTCCAGAGCGGCACAGCACTATTGCTACATTTATACTAGTCTTAACCCTGTCTATTTTCAACACGTACAGTATTGTTTTCCTTTTCTTTCGAGTCACCTATAGGCGAATGAGTGCCCTTTTAGAGTTGAGGTTTCTTCCTTTTCTCACTGCAGAGTTTTTGTTTTTTTTTCTCCTTCTCATGCATCTGCAATAAGATAGAGAAACAGTTTGATGACACAAAGAAGGACAGCTTTGTGTGCAATTTGCAATCATAAAAACTCCAAAATGAATAATATTTACCTCGAGAACAGACTCGTTAGCAGTCAGTAACATTGAGAGTTGGTTGTTTTTTATTTCCAACAGGCAAAATTCATAAAACGATGGACTAAAAATATATTAAAAAAAAAAAAATTAAAGGGTATAGCCATTTTTTGCACTACTTGGAGCTATGGGATTTAAAAACTGCCACCATGAGTGCTTAGAGATGCTGTTAAAAGGTGCATGTAAACACACTGACTGAATTAAAATCAGACAAAATCAGATTATTTTGTACATGTAAACACACTCGATTATTAAAATCACTATTCAAATAAAATTATAATTGGATGGAATTGGGTCGCTGGGATCATCAGCTCATAATTTATCCTTTACTTGGGGGAGTGCTGTTCTAGAAAAATAATCAACGACGGGGTGGTGTAACGTGGCCCGACTTGAAGTGAAGTTACTGTTATGACCCCAGATTTGGTTGTATTTCTACAACAGCACAACAATGTGACATCAGTTACGTTTTTTTAAATAAGCACATCATGAGTTTAATTTGATTATAGTTACATTTAATGCTGTAGAACATCCATAAAACAAGTTAGTTCTTGTTATAACTTGTGTTGTGGTAGCTATAAACAGTCATTCCCTCACCAGCCTCTTTTATTTCTCTCTCATTAAGTTAATAAGACAGAAAAATGCAGCTTGTTATGATACCAAGAAACTGCAAAGCATTCTATCCTGAAAACTTAAAGTAACAGCTTCAACTCTGAGTGTCACAAAGCACTGACACTGGAGACTCCTTACAAAAATGCTAGACGAACATCTCATAGAAAATGTCACTCTATCAACAATTACAATGTTTTTTTTTTTTTTGTATTCGTTTATGTGAATGTGCTGATATAGAAACTAATCAACATCTTCTGACCGATCAGATTCGAGAATTCAACAGCGCTGTGGTATAATCTGAGGTGAAATATATCTGAAGTGTCAGTAGTCATTTACTGGTCATAATTTTTGCTGTTTGCAGTGTGGACACAGGCGACGATCTAATCCAGATGTCTTGTTCTTTCAGCGAAACCAAAAAATATGTGGCAATTCTTAGTAATGACACCAATACCGCATGCTGAAAAGCATATTCTGGACAACCCAAAAACAAGTCAGCTCTGAAAATGATCTGGTTGAAGGATTGAAAAAAACAACCAATTAAATGGACAACTTTCATCATTCTGTATTTAGACTAAAAACTATCAATTAAGAATTAAGGTGACAGGAACAGCCATATTAACAGTTGAACTCTCATCTTTCTTTCTCTTTCTAGTCGTCAGGTGTGGTCCAGAGGAGTGGCTCCCTTAGCCTGGAGGGATCAGACAGCGATGATGACCAGGTAACACACTCCTCACATTCTCTATACAAATGTAATGGAAAATGTATGTATTACAAATATGTATACCTGGATTGTCATTGTACACCAAAATTTTAGTCACGGAAAACCTTTTGAAAACACTTAAAAGCTTTAAAAATGATTAAATCAGTTTTAAAAATGATTAAATCAGTCTACAATGAAGTGTCAAATCTAACACATTTTAGCAGCAGCTGGATGTGTGCAACTGTGTGGAAGCCAAAATAAATTCACAAATGATAGTGTCAGAGTGCAAAGTATAATTTAAAGAAATGGGATTGCCTTGATATTCTGTGTTGTCGTGGATATTGGATTTCACAGACTAATAGAGCATATTGAGCCGCATTACACACTGCCTAGTAGACACTGAGACATGAAATGCCAGTTTTCAGCTCAGTGTATACTGAATTTCGATCTCGGCTGGGAATTTTCATTTTGGTGCAACACTAGTATTTATTATTTACATTATCAAGACATTTCTATAAAGCCATACGTGGACGCAATGTGTTATCACATATCACATATACACACTCTAACAACAGAGTAGAATAATGTTCTGGGACTCTCAGTGAGCCGACTAAACACTATTTGGTCGGCTCAACTGCCTTGTGTACACAAAGCATGCTCTCACACACTGTACTGACTCTGAGATGAAGAATCCAAGAGTTTGAAGACGGTTGTTATGTGGTTAATGGCTGCAGCTCAATATGGGAAATAACAAGGCAGTAAAAATGCAGTGGAAACGTACAGGAGAAAGTCAAGCATCATAAGTGGATCTGATAAAGAGGAGCGGTTTAAAGCAGCTGCAGAAGGTTTATGTTTCTGGGTTTTGTGTATGTCTTGTGTTCCTTTGGTAATTTAGAATCACATTAAATATTATTTTACAGCTGTACTACCAGTTGAGATCATTGTTTTATGAGATGTGTAGATTTTCAATATATAGGTCAATCAAAATTGGCAATATTGACAGGCTGCATTTTTTTTGCCTTATTAACTTTGAGAGAGAAAAAAAGAGAAGCTTGTGAGAGAACGACTGTTTATAGCTGCTATAATGCGTAAAAAAAAAAGCGATAATAGAAACTAACCCTTAGACTTTCCACCCTGTTAAAGGGTTAAAAAGCAATAATAATTAAAACTGTAACCGCTGGCAAATTGCTGTGGTATAAGAGGAATAAAAACTTCAGGACATGCTGTTATAGGGAAATAATCCACTTCAGGGTGGTAACACACTTGCAACTTATTGTATATATGGCGTAAAGCCTAACCTCAGCTATATCTGACTCAGTAAGAAAGTGTCTCACACTCTTTTAATCACTTTCACATTTTCTAAAATCTAATTTAGTGACCTGATGTGTCCTCGGTGTCCACTACCACAGTTAACCAGGCTATGAATCCTAGATCTGACTGTAATGACGGGCCTTTGTGTGCCTCGGGTCATGCCATAGGATTCATCATCTGTTGCTTCACTCCAGAGGTTCTCATCAAAGTTGTGATGCGGTCTGAACTCGCATTCCGGTGGCTCGTCTTGGCAGTCTTTCTGTCTGCTAGAAATGGGTTATTACAGTATACTGAGGCTGCCAGGCTGAACCCGGCCACAGCACAAACACACATTTCTCTTATAGCCTGTAGCCACATGGCACTCATGATCTCTGTACACACAAAGAATAGAGAGCACACTGATTTTTTTTTTTTTCCTTTCCCTTAGGATTTCCCAAGTTATAACTGCTTCTTAAAATGAATCTGAATAACAATGTTAAAGCCTTTAAAGATCTACACAGTTGTTTGATCTCCATCTAACCACTTCATGGGAAATTTTCTGTTCGATTCTTACAGTAAGGGTTCGTTTTAAGGATGAGATTGTCCAAATGGATGTTCAGTGTTTTCCTGTTTTGTCATGAATTTGAATACAATAAGTGGGACATAAGCAGCCCAGTGCATATACACTTATTCATTTGGCAGATGCTTTTATCCAGAGTGGCTTAAAATTGAGCTGAGTAGATGAGGGTTAAGGGCCTTGCTCAAGACCAATAGTGGCAGCTTGGTGGTACATGGAATCAATCGCACAACCTTCCAAAGAGTAGTCCAGAGCCCTAACCACTGAGCCATCACCTTCACAGTGGTCATTACTAGTATTAATGAGATCATAGATGTCCTCAGTGGTATTTTACCAGGTATCCCTGTCATATTTGTGCACATTGTAACTCGACAATTACTATGCGCAATTTGTCAGTTTTCCTCTGCCCTGTCAATCAGTGGAAAGGGACCAGTATAGGACCATAGGCATGGTCATGTTTGTGGCTCTGGTTTACAAAGGAGGCATGCCCAAGCCAATTCATTCAGTCATTCCAAGGTGAATGACTTTGAGACACACTGAAGTATGGAAAAAATGGGTAAATGTATCGCACAGGTTTTAGTATCATACTAAACACACCATCCTCATGGCCTTATGCAGAGCACCACCTGCATCTTATTTCTCATTTCCTTTTCTCTTCGTATATACGGAACACAATATGCATTCTTACTCTTCCTTGTGTTCCGTCATTTGTTTACGTACTTCCAAGAACACCTGCAACACCATGGTGGCAGGAAATCATGAAATTTTCAATAGCACCACCTGCAGTACTGGAGTACTGGAGACTCGTGACGGCCAAGATGAAATCGCAGAGAGCGCGAGCTTGTAAACTTAAAGATGTTGTCTCCACATTAAATATGCTAAGGTGTTTTGTCATCCTTTATCCATGTTAGCTTCTGACCACAATGGCACTGTTGGCTGGATATTTTTGTTTGACAGACCAACAGTGACATATATAGTAGTTTGAAAACACGTATACCAGTGCAACACCTACTAATAAGCCACTACCATGTGGATATCATGCCTGTGCTAAGAACTGTCCACCACCTAAATAATGTTTAGCAGCACTTCTTGGGTGGTCTTTTTCCATTTGTGGATAAAAAGGAGGGGCTGACAGTAATTGTATGACCTGTATGGGGTGTAACTGATAAACTGGCCTTTAAGTACAAATCACCTTCGAGATTTCTGAAGAAGACTTGTTGTTATTATTGAGTGATCTGTAGGGAATACATAACCCTTGTTCAGGATCTTTCGCTTGCAAAAGAATGGGAACAGTCACATGACATCCTCTGTTAAAACACTATCTGTGTATTTTGTGGTGTAAAAACACTTGCTTGGATGTAGCCTTGTTGAGGAACCCACCACTGCATAAGTAATATAGTAAAGAAGCTATTTTTTATGGGGTCAAGTGAAAAACCAAGTGTAAAAAACATATCAAGTTTCTAGCCATCGATGATGTCAGAGCACAAAAATGCTGCCCCTCACCCTTGTCCCACTGTTGATCCAACTGGAAAGAGCTTTTTGTTTTTTTCTTTTGTTTTGAAAAAAGGAAATAACTTTAGACACCGGTCAGAGTTGACTAAGCTGAGAGGAAAGAGACAAGTTGGGTTTGTGGTTTCAGACTATTTGCAGTACATTTTAGATCCTTCAAACAATAAAGGAGAGCGGGACCGATAGATTATTCTTAAGTAAATGTGATCGTAAAGGAGAGCAGGCCATAATACATATTGCTAATCTGTTTCTCCAGTGGTTAAATGCAGGAAGGAAATTCATGAATATATTCTTAACAGTAGGGCAAGTGAAAGGCCAAATATTGAAGGATAGGAGGTATACGCCTAGTAAAAAGCCCAGTGTGTCTAATATTCCAACATGATCTAAGTGTTTTTTGGGAACAAGCTAGTTCAAACTTCCATCTCCCCTTTTCCACTCTGCTCTATTCACTCTATTCGCTTGTTGATTATTCTATTCATTATTTCAGTGGAAGCTCCGTATAAGGATCATAGGACAAACAAAAGTGTCTGTGCATCTGAAAAGAACTGAATAACATCTTTCATAAATAAAGTATTTCATTAAAAACATGTTCAGCTACATTGCTGGTTATGCATGGTCACAGACATAGATGCAGATTGTAACTGTTACTTTCTGTTGTCTCTTTATGTAGATGTCTGGGGCTTCATCGAGACCAGGTACCCCACAGACATCCATTCCTGTGGATTTCAGTGAGCCAGCCAGCTCCCTCTCCTGCCTGGACTGTTCTGCTGCCCACCATCGCATTGCTGTCAAATCCAGAGCCTGTGCTAAAAGGAAGCCTGCCAGTGTGAGAAATCCCTAACACTCACTCACTTTTCTGGGAGTAAAAAGTCATACTGAGGGCTTGTTTATGTGGTTGTAGACCCTCCTCAGTTTGTAGAGTTGCTGGAAAGCATTTTTGGACTGTGTCCAGACCCACCACAGAGATTTGTATTTACATATTTGAAATTAGCCAAGTAGTTTGGATAATGCACAGAAGTAGATATTTAGACATCATGTAACAGCCTTTACTGGGACCATTTAAACAAGCAACCACTTTGATTGTATTTAGAGGGAGATGTTACAAACCAAGAAAAGAGACCTGAGAGAAAGAGTACTACTTAGAGACACAGAGGACAAACTGAAAGCTGCAAGAACAAGCACAGAAGAGGAGGAGAATAAAGGTATTTCACATTCATTTCTCTGCTTAAAAACAGACCTTAACTCTGAAAACAGGATATTAATTTATATACAAAAATATTTGTACACATTATGGCACTAACAGTAAAGTTTAATTCTTCATCAGATAATGTTTCAAAAGATGAAGAGGAGATCAATGAAGTCCAGGAAGACTCTCCAATAAGCCCCTCAGTATTAGCACAAAATGAGGAGGAGCTGCCAGCATCTTCTCAAAGTCAAAGATCATCTACAACAACTTCCTCCTCTGCTGAGGTTTCTGAGGATGACGAATGTGTCCCTGACAAGGATCACGTCGCCAGCTCTGGGAGACTAGAATCCTCCTGGGAGAACCCAGTAACACTGGAGCTCCAGACTGATGACTTCCTGCTGGATGGAGGATGTGAGGTTGTCTCTGAAGAGCAGGGTTCACTGCTGGAGGAAGTGCTGAGTTCCCTGAAGGGCCCCCTTGTGTCAGGCCTGGTGCTGGAGTCTGAGGCTACAGTTGAACAGATGGAGGTTGGAATTTAATAACCTCTTTGTGTAGTTTAAAAATAGGCCTTGGTAATCCCCAAGCAAAACATCAGACAGTGTACTCTAATCTAACTGTATTGAAATCTTGTCATGTTCTACCTCAGGTTGAAGACACAACTGGTGAAGATGTGCTAGATAACCTGGATGTGGACAGTGCAACAGAACACCCTGACTCCACAGATCCATACTCAGTCCTGGATGACCATTTACCTGTTGAAAACACTCTTTCTGAATCAGTCACACTTTTACAAGAGGTAGAGAATGTTTTACAGGAAGAAGAGGTGCCGGAGGGGCAAGAGTTTGCTAAGGAAGTCCAATTTGAAGAAGATCTGCAATTGTATGAGGGCAATATTGAGAAAGAGGAGTGTGAGGTTGAGGTAAATCAGGACTATAGAAAGGACTTGAAGGAGGAAGTAGTTGAAGACGGTGAGAAAATGGACTGTGCTGGGGAGGAAGTAGTCATGGAACAAGTGGATGAGGACACAAAAATGGAGGAAAATATGGATGAGGAAGAGAAGCAAGAGAGTGAGGAAGATGCTGAAAAGGAAGCTGATCAAGAGGAAGAGATGCTGGTTGAAGACAACAAAGAGGACAAAGATGGTGAAGAACTAAATGATGAAGAAGAAGAAGAAGAAAGTGAGACCAAAGATGAGGCATGTCCATTGGTAGATGAAGAACAAGAGATCAAATTGGACACAAGCATTAAAATTGAAAGCTTCCATGAGACCAACCAATCAGTCGAAGGTAATGCCTCGGTGTCAACAGAGATTGTGAACCAGACTGAAGATCTTTTAGCACAGGAGTGTACTGAGCAACCTTCCTTTGTAGTGATGACCTCCCTTGAGCTCAGTTTTCCCAAGAAAACCACAAACCAGGCTAAGGAGACAGAGGATGTTGCTGAAATTCTACAGGAGGATGCCAGTGAGCAGCATGACATTCTGGAAGAATATGAAGATCAGTCCACAGAAAATCTGGAGATTGATGAACATTCAGGGGAGGTCCATCAAGCGGAGGTGCTGTCTGAGAGTCACCAGTTAAGCACATCTGAAAGTGAGGCTGCTAAAGAGTCAATTCAGGAGGTCTCACACTCTGCAACAGATGATGAACCTGTATTCAACAAGTCCCCATGCAGAGATCAGTCTTCTGATTCCATGAGAGCTGAGCCATCTGCCAGCCAAGTGGAGACTCAAAGTCTGCCATCATCCCCTCTCCAGAGAGAGATGTGCCAAGCTGATGAGGACATAACCCCAGAGAACCCCTTTGGAGTACGGCTGCGAAAGACGCCAGTTCTGCACCGCTATGCTTCTGAAGGAGAAAGTCCAACTCCCAACACAGAGCCCATGGAGACACAGAAGTCGCCATTCTTAGAGCAACTTTCCAGGAAACCTGCTTTGCCCAAGAAGCCTGATCAGGTGGCTGATGGTGTTGTGAAGCCCAAAAGAACCTCAGGTACCAACTGTTTATTCAGTATTATCTGCAATCCATGACCTAACTGGCTATCAACTGGCTATTAATTTATTTCATGAAATGTTTCGTATGGCTAGGAGTCAAGGATTCAAAGGTCTTATTTGCCACATACACAGTACAGGGTACAAAGTGTAGTGAAATGGTTAGTGGTTCACACTGTGCAACTAAATCATGCAACTAAACAGACAGTTAAAACTTACAAACTTAATGTGTCAGTTAATTAGCACCATTATCTAAAATCATCTGATTAGCTAATTTTATTTAATTGGATAATCTCACTCATATAACAGCCTGTTATGCTTAAATGTTAAAAGGAGGCAATAAACATAATGAATAAATTATGATTAATTGTGCTGCCCTTGTAAGGACATAGTATTTATTATGGTCGTGTTGTGATATTTACAGATCCGGCTGATAAAGCAGCAGTGGAAAGCTCAGAGTCTCCAAGCTGGATCTCTTTGGCCAGGCAGAAGCAGAAGGTCTTCAAAGACAACTCTCTGGATGAATCACCCGAGAGCAAGTTCCCTACCCCAGTGAGGATTCTTATCCTTAATCATCAGTCTAACCAAATATGTATTTGTACAACTGCTTTTAGAGTAGGACAAACCAGTTTCATCTATTCAAATGTAAGAACTACTGTAAGTTAAAGGCTCTAGTTTAAATTTTCTTATTACTAGTTTGAATTAGTAGAGTGAGTGTGATCACAGTATATTAATGTGATCCAACTACATTATAAAATCTTGTGAGGGTGTTGGGGCTGATGGGGAAAAAATAACTTTAGTATTAAACTAAAATGATTAAAGCATGTGCAGCAGAATATATGCAGCTGTAAATGCCACTGCCTCACTACCCCACTGAGGCAGCAGGGTTGAGGAGTTTTATTCAGGACTTTAAAAATGCACAATCAAATTATGTTGGGAGTACGAAAACAAATTGTGTTAGTGTAACATAGTTCATTCACAGAATTAAATGTAGAAAGTAAATTCAATTTAGATTTATTTGACCACTTCGTGGTCCAGTGGAAGAAGAGGCAGAGTCCCATTGTTGAGACTCACATGCGTGAGGAGTCTAGCTAGCTGAATTTCAGTTTTGCTACCCTTAGCGGTGAGTGATACCAGGGACATTCTGTGATATACATGCATCTGACACTTGTGTGACAAAGGCTACACAGCCAATGACAGTCCAGCAAAACTAGGATTGCCTAGTTTCCTTGTTCAAGACACACATTATCATAGCCTACTTCACTCACTGTTGACCGTGTTGTGCAAAAGCTAACGAAGTGATAATAGAAGGTACTCCAGTGCTGACAAGGTGTGTTTTGGTTCTGCCCTGCCCCCAAATGGAGAGCTTTTAATCCTCCAGATGTACAAAAGGTATGCAGGTGTGTATGTGGACAGCACTGCTTGTATCAAGTATAACCCTGGCCTTACAACCGACAAGAATGCGTTTTCTTTTTGTGTCACTGCTTCACTGCACTCAGTGAAGTAGTCCTTATGAATTCTGTAACGATGTCTATAAATAAACAAAATCACACTACTTACTGTCTGTTGTCAGTTTAATGCAGGCTTATTCCTGTGAAACCAGGCTATATACCCCAACTCCTGTGAAACCAGGCTATACGACCCACGTGCATTTTCTGTTTGGTATTCTTCTTAAGACAACAGTCACAATCCCAGGGAGTCATTTTTTCCATGTTGTAACCAGGGAAATATGCAGTGCACTTAGATCTTTTCATATCAAAAAAAAAAAAAAAAAAGCAAACCCCCAAGACAGATGACAGCATTTGTGTAATTTATTTTTTTCTGTTTGTATATGTCTGATATTGTTTACAGATTTTGTTTTCCGTCTAGGAAATACATACGTTTTGTAAACTGTCTCACTTGTCTTTTTTTTAATAAACTTTTATTTTCTAGGAGGAATTCAACAAGAAGGGTTTGTTGGATGATCTGTCAGGTCCAGCTACCAAGGATCACCTAAAACCTGTTGCTTCACCAGTTAAAGGTAATAATATTGTTGCTTCAAATACTGTATAAACCTTACCAATATACACTTGCATGAATACATGGTTATTCTGTTTGGACCTAAAACTAGACCACCAAACAACAGCTGCTAAAGCCTTTAATTTAGTTAAGGGACTGCTTTGAGGACAACTTGGAGGATGTATGAAATAATAAACTAGAGTGAAGTCGATATATTGCTGTCCTCTAGTGGACAAGTTCTTGCAGTAGCTTTTGTCTATTGTTAGCACTCTCATGCAAAGTACGTCTCAGTGTTTTACAAATCGTGTTTTATTAATCATTTACAACAGTTAATAATTCAGTACACCACATGTACATTTTAGTAGTACTTTTTATTTGATTCACAGTAGAATCTTTATTCATTTTGCTGGAATAGATAAAATGTCCTGTATCAAAGGTCACACAAGCAGTATTGTGTGTATATATTACAAATTATATTACTTTTTTCTGTGATCAGTGTCGTGTTCTTTGGAGATATCCAAACCAGTGCTGGTAGAAAAGGAGAAGAGGACCATCAGCCACCCAGTTCCGGCCCCTCTAACCCAGGATGAGCCTCCATGGTTGGCCCTGGCCAAGAAGAAAGCCAAAGCCTGGAGTGAAATGCCACAGATTGTGCAGTAAACACTAAAAAAAAAACACCAGGCTCAGAGCTTCTTTCCAGGACATTTTGCACACACAGAAATGAACTTGTCCAGTACCTGAGATGTCTCTTTCTATCTTTCTTTTTGCACACAAAAACACAGATCTACACAGACTTCTAATTGATGTAAGTGATATAATCGGAATTTGTTTCCCCATTTTAACATCCTTGGGCCCTAAAGGTAAGAAAAGACCAGTTTTAATTGCTAATACAGATAAAGTGGTCTTAAAGCTTAAATTAAGCATTTTTCCAGAGGCTTGTCTGAATTTTTCATGTTCTTTTTAATTAATAATACATCCTGTATAAATATCTTTGTCTTTGCTCTCTTGATCAGTTTCTTGAAGTAATTGTCTAAGGAAAAAACATAAAGACATCTTTGTATTTATTTATCTCATTCATGTAATGTTTTATGCAGTGTTGTTCTATTTTTGTATTACCTTTACAGCTGTGTGCCTTGTACATAAAAATTTAAAGAAAAAAAGGTCCAGTTTGGTTGATTTTATCCAGTTTATAATACATGAAAGTTTGTGTTGTACCGAGCTATTTATTACTTTCACACAAAGAAACAGAAAAACATTAAGATATTGTAACACACTTGAATCACTAAGGAAAGCTGTATTTTATAGTATGCTTCTCTTAGATCCATGATCAATGTAGAAATCACATTGTCTTTCCACTAAGCTGAGTAGCTTAGCTTTTAGTGATTAAACACCACATTCAAAAGATGGAGTCCATTTTAGGCACTTGTATATGCAAACCTGTGAAGAGTTTGTGAGTCTATGAAGTGTTTCATTATACACTGCGACTTCAAAATACTTGAAAATAAAATTAAAAACTACCTTGCAAGTTGAAAAAAAAGAAATTGATTTTAAAAAGTAACCCCAAAAAGCTATATATTGCAGTGTGTAATCTACAATGTCTATTCAATTCTCTGTCCTTCTCCTCCTCCTTTCTTCCATCTCTCTCCATGCCCTCTAAACACATCCCTTTATTTAGTCTCTCATCACTCTGTTTTACTCTTCTCCATCACTGCCACTCTGCCCTCCAGATTTGTCAGTCGACTCTCCAGGCTGCTCAGGTCTGTCCTGCTCTTCCCCCCGGTGGCTACACTCCACACAGCAGCGAACATCACCAGCAGGAACAAACGCGCAATCGTGGTGTCAGAGGAGGCTTTTGGATCACTGATGATCCGACTGAAGATCCACATGACCACGATGACCTTCAGCATCCAGAATCCCCGCCGTAGCAATGCTACAGATAAACGCAACACGGCACACAGCAGCCAGTAACTAATCACCGCCAGTAATAGCCATTTCGCTGCGAAGGCCATGCCCTCAGGGGTGAAGTGAGGGATGTACACAGGATCTGGAGAAACAGAAAAAAGGGAGAAATGAGACAAAATAAGATGTTAGCTTTGTCTCTACTTAACCTCTGTTAAATGCACTAACAGGGTTTCTTATTCAGGGTTTATTATTGATATTATATATTAATAAATATTTTTGTTGGCATAGAAGTGAGTCAAAATAACTTCCACTTCTGCCTTTCAGCATTTACCCTAACCATTCATTTTGTGCTCCCAGCCATCTGTGCACTTGACCTTTTATGGAATTTTGTGGGCGTCACTACGTGCACATGAGCTGTGTTGGGAACACACTTTGCATTTTACGGGCGTTCAACATATGCACACACAGAAAATCAGCTTTTCTGAAACTTTCGTAAATTTGGCGGAAAATTTTAGTTCGGTTTGACTTACACAAACATTTACACACAACTTTACTAAAGATTGATGAGTCCCATTGTTTCACACTAAAGTAAATAACACTGTCAACTGGGGTATCAAATGGTACCATTCGATATAATCATACACACGCTTTAAACCAAAAACTCAGACGCACAAGTCTGGTAGTCTTCTGACTGGCAGCAGTAACTTGGTTTTGAGATTGTATAGACTGTCTGCTACTTACAAGATTCAGGGATTTATCAATGCTCAGGGGGTGAATAATTCTTGATATATAGATTCTAGATAATAGGTTCTGGAATTATTGTTGAGATCACTAGGTGATCTGCTCATATCACACCCACGCCATTCTTACTGTGCCCTTTATTATTTACTCTAAGTCTATGTCATAGTTTTATATACACATATGCAGGGTTTTTTACACATATGCAGGGTTTTTTCCCCCCTTTTATTCTCATTTTTAAGTCTATGTCATAGTTTTATATACACATATGCAGGGTTTTTTTCCCCCCTTTTATTCTCATTTTTACCCCTTTGGTTACCTTTATTATTGTCTGTTTGTTCTAAATTTTACATACGTTTTACTTACTACTATGAGTATGATTTTATTTATTTATTTTATTTTATTTTATTTTTTTTGTAAATGTACAGTGTCCTTGGGTACCATGAAAGACAATTATAAATAAAGTATTATTATTCTTATTCTTATTTTATTCCACCTCAAACCCTCTGGTCCTCTGGCAGCAGACTGCTTGAAGTTCCCCACACCAAACTACCCTCAATGGGTTGCAGGTCCTTAAATGCTATGGCCCCCAAACTGTGGAACGCCCTACCCCAATCTCTCCATGACTGTACTTCTATGATGCCCTTCAAATCTCACCTGCAAACTTTTCTCTTCTCGCAATATTACTCTTCTCTTTCTACTCCTTTAAGCCCTATAATTGACCTCTGATGATGAATGGCTTGCTTCCTATTTGTGTTTTTGTATTGTGTATTTCTTTACCTCCCACCCTGTTGATTGTTCTGTTCTTGGTATTGTTTGTACATTAGAATTCAATAAAGCAGCGGTCAGGTATTCACTGTGAATAAATATCTGTGAATAAAGGAAGAGGCATTTGAAGAATGTGAGAATCTTTAAGGGTGTGTTTCAGAAATTGAATTCGCTGCAGGTGAAATGTTTTCTTAAAAATTATATGTGTAATAAGGACGCATTATGTTATGTTCATGAAGTAAAGACTACTTGCTATTTATCCAGTTTACCCTTTTTAATAGTTAAAAGGCACTAATTCTATACAATTTTTTTTTAAACCCAGTACTTGCCAATAGCAAATGGTAAAGAGTGTTCCTGTTGTGCACTCCTCCAGTAATAGAATATCTTATAGAGTAGCTGCACTTAGACAGCACTCTTGTCTCTCTCTCTCTCTCTCTCTCTCACACACACACACACACACACACTCTGAGATTACATCAGGAGTTTCTCAAACATATTTTCACTCTTACACAAACATGAACTCTGAATCTTCCTGGGCATATGGACTACATGTGATTCACATTCAGTCTGGAAGCAAGCAATGTCCAGGCATCTGACTGTATTATACATACACGTGAATCGCTTCTTTCTAGAAAACAAACCTCTGAGTCCTTATCTTCAACCATGTGTTTTTATCTTGTTAACCAAGCGAAGCCACTCACCGCCTACTCCAGTGACGCGCAGAATCTCAGCCACATAAACAGCGATGACATTGAGGCCGCCAGCAGCACCTTCTGCTACAAACAGCAGCGCCATGTCCAAGAACTACCAGGAACAGGGAAGAAAGAGGAAGAGTGTGCGTGTGAGAGGTGTCAGATCAGATTTGACAACATGGAGGAATGGACTAGTGTGAATGAGATGGTCTTTATCCACACACAGATAACAGAAGCAGAGCTGCAACACTTCAGAGATCATTAACCAGACACTGCTTTCCACATAATGAGCATTCAGAGGATATGATAAAAGCAGTAGGGTTTGAATGTGTTGTGCAGATTACAAACATCTACCACAAATATTGATCAATCAGGACATGTTTGATTCTTTAGTTCTTTAGTTTAGTCTTTAGACAGAAACTACAAGTCTAATGTAGCTAACAAGTAACAGAAGACACTATCACCCAAGTAATTGCAAAGTAATTTTACACAGGATTGCTGATGAGGTTATAGACATGACATGACATGACGACTTCAATAAAAAAAAATTAATAAAACTGCATTATGTAGCTGAATACTGCAATGCAATTGGAACGGCCATCTTGGACAATGAGAATCACTTCTTGTCCTGAGCCCAAGAAAAGATTATTGCACCCCTTAGGCCCCACCTCCCAAGTTTTGAAGGTAAAATTGTACTGTAAAGCTGGATCACAACATAGTTCCACTATGAACTCTAAACTTTGTAAATAAGGACTAACTCTGCTTTTTACAAAATATTTCTTTTTTTTTTTTTTTTTTTTAAAAAAGAGATTTTATGACAGAACGTCAAAGTGATGCAGCAGGTAGCATTGCCACCTCACAGCTCCCGGTTCGATCTTGAGCTCAGGTTCACCCTGTCTCCCTGTATGGATTTCCTTCCGGTTCTCTGGTTTCCTCCAACCTCCCAAAAACATGGTAGTAAGTGGATTGGATGCTCTAAATTGCCTCTAGGTATGAATGAGTGTACAAATGTGTGTGCATGGAATGTACCCTGGCCTCCCATTCAGAGTGTATTCCCCTAGTGTTCCTGTGGCATGCTCCAGATCAACCAATGCAACCAGGATAAAGCACTTATTGAAGATGAATAAGTGAATAAATGATTTTATGTATTTATGAAAATGATTTTGGCTAACATTATACTTCCTTTACCAACACTGGCCTCACAGCTCAAGAAAAAAATTTTAAAAAATTGAAATCTAATCAAACAAACCCAAACATACATGCTTATAATTGTTTGCTATTTTATCATTTTATAACACACTGTGCATGGAAGTGAATGTAACTGTACACCTACAGAAAGGGAGTGTCTCATAAAAAGTCCAATGTCAATACAGAGTGTTTAAAAACTCCAGCAATGCTGCTGTACCTGTAGACACAATGTAGGTAAACTTGATAAACTGGCAGCACACAGTCACTTCATACACATTTTCTTAAAGCTAGTGACAGCACAATAAGCTGTCTGAAAAAGATACCTGTGTGCAGACATGTCAGAGTGATAGCCGCACACACACAGACCATAAACATGCACTTGACACTGCACACACACTCATAAATATACTACCGCTCCTACTACAAGGCCAGTTTCTTGCACACTAAACAGTTTTGGTACTTAACACTTGTTATAAGCATGCACACACGTGCACGCACACACACACGCACATACATACACATACACACACAAATCTCCACCCCAAGATGACAGATGGACTAACTAAGACACAATGCACAAAAGCCAGTAAGTGTACACTTGAAGCCGATACATTAATACACCGGTGTAATAATACAGTTTAAATAATACAGTTGTTTTCACTTGTGAAACCTCATACTGAACAGTAATGTGATTGCTTTTTGCATAAAAACCTGGCTGAAGGACAAGGAGTGTGGCACAAAAGGACGACCAGAATGCTTGATATCACAATAAATTGTTACAATACATTCAGTGCCAGTGCCACTAGCACTACAATGCAACTACCATGCCAATGTCACTGCTGTGCACCCTCCAAATACCATGGTTACAGTGGTGGAAAAATCACAGCCTGCCAATAGCAAAGTTATTATATTTATTATCAAGTTGTTATAGTTATTATTCTCCCAAAAACATGCCAGTATGTGGATTGGCTATGTTAATTGCCCCTAGAAGTGAATGAGTGAGTGAATGTGTGTATGCATTGTGCCTTGTGATGGACTAGCATCCCATCCAGGGTGGATTCACACTTCCCCATCCCCTGTGTTCCTGAGATAAGCTTCAGATCCACCACAATCCTAACTAGAATGAATGAAGTGAAATAGAATTGTGTCCTCTGAGTGAAAAGTTAACAAATATTAAGCACATGTCTCCAAAAAATAGACACAATATTATTGTACACGTTTTAAAAAATGAGCCTAATATTTCAATAGATGGGTTATGTTCATAAAATAAATCTGTACTGAAGATTTTACAGATAAGCAGATGTTTTTACGGTCATATAGCAGATGGGCTACAGTCAGTAATCGCATACATCCAAAGTAGACCTATACTAGGTTCACTTGAATATTCGCTGAATAGTATACCTTACCCGTTCTTGTCCTTAGGCCCTATTTTCTCAACAGGAAACAAACATGCTTTTGTATGGCTCTGGTGGGTTAGCAGGAAGAGGAAAGGATTACGCACCGAAGTTCAGATGCAGTAGTTGATAATGGGCCACCGTAGAAACTTGTGCGCACATAAGTATCGCAGGATTGTATTCATATTTCTTTAAAATGATAGTCAATTGATTTCTTATTACAGAATTATACAGTATCGTCGGTCTCAACCCTGGAGACATTACCATTTTAGAGCATGCTCTTTATTTATGCCTCTACCGTGTTTTTGGGTCATACATACAACCATGTATCCATCCATCTATCTGTTCATCCGAGATTATAATTAACATGATATCTTTTTAATTTTTGGGTTTTTTGGGTTTTTCTTTTGGAATTATCATTGTAACCAGCAGATAACAGCAAGGTCAAATTCATCAATAGCGTCCTTCCTGTTTGAAGTATATTTTAAAGGTATTTTCAGGCATACAAATTAGTAACAAGAAGGACTACACTTGGAGGTGGTGAAGGCATCCCTGCTGACAACAATGGTATTGAGTTCTACTTGGTTTTTTTTTTTTGGTGTTTTTTATTGTCACAATAAATTTATTTCAAATTAAAAAAAACAACAGAGTGCTTACTATTAATAAATTGTCAATTTTATCTAGTTATGTCTAGTTACATTATCAAACCAAGATGTTCATTTTTAAATATAATATTTTTACTATTTACTTTGAAAAAGTTTGTTCTTGTGCAAAAACTAAATGAAAATGTAAAAGTTACACACAATAATTAACAAGAAAGGGTGCTCCCTTGTCAATCAGAGCGACGCTAACCAATCGTGGGCACCTGTGAGCTCATGTATGTGGAAGAGGGTAGATAGCGCTGCAGCATGAGCAGCAGTTTCACCTGTCTCAGAGGACGCATATGTTATGACTTGCCTCAGACATGGGAACTCATAACGAGGAATTATGTCATATACTACCTCCGTGGGTTCAAGCTACAAAGTGGGGGAAAATCCATGGATGCCACCCTGTTTGTCTTTTGTTAGCAACAAGCTAGCCAAGTAACTGTGAGGATTGATGTATATTTACCTCCTCAAAACAGTAAACTGTATAGTCTGGGTTAGGCCCTGTTCACATCTGGAATTAACATCAATCTCAACAGATCAAGTGATCTGTTCACAAGCACCGAAGCACATAACTGATTACACTTGGCATTTTGAATGTGTTTCCAGTTACTTTTCTCTGTAGGTAGGGTGTAGTGCAGAGTCATTGCATCAGTCTTCTGCTGCATTTGTATTTAGGCAGAAATGTAGGGCAAATCCTATGTACCTCATGTACCTGTACCGGCTGTTTCAAACATTTCGATCTCTTGGTCGGCTAACAAAACCTATGGATGGACAGAAGATGAGATGACAAAAGAACCTACGAAAAGCAGCTGCTTTCATCTCTGCTGTTATAGTATCACCTTTATCCATTAATGGTGAAGGACTCTACTGTTCAGCATGATTTCCAGTCACACTACAAATGTTAGGTGGTCATATGCATTCCAAACCACCTCCAAAGGTGGTTTGAGTAATCAGTCCACTGTCCATTTATGATCAGATCACCATGGTTGATCGGGTGAGAATGGGTCGTTATAGATTTAACAAGCTAATATGTCTAATAATGCCCTTTAGTCAAATGCAGCTTTAGCCTTCAACCTCCCCAGCTGTTAGCTGTCATGTGACAGGAGAGTGTTAGCTAGTGGGTGGGAGTTGGCAAGAGGCCAAATCAGGGGGAAATAAAAAAAAAAAAAAAAAAGTTAAGAAAACAAAACAATAAAATAACAATTTATTGTGCATACAAACGTAAGTGAAAAAACATGTATATTAAACTTAGCTTTTACAAGTGGTTATTCTCTTACAGCCAAAGTTTACTTATGAAAAACTTACCTGTCTCAAAAACTCACAAAGTTTACTTACCATCAAACACTTCTTGGTTGTGTGGGCTCCAACTACCGAGTCTACATGGAGGCACAGACTCTCTGCCACATCTGTCAGTCTGTAGCCAAGTCTGAATGTGTCCCCGAGTGGCATCTTTCCCCCTTCACACCTCACTGTCAGCGCTGTGAGCACAAGCAGCCCGACACCGAGCAACTTCTGCCAGACTTCACTCTCAGTATGACTGCCACACGAAAACATCTTTAAACAAAGTGTCTTTTGCAAATATAACCAAGCAACAAAAGTGACTAAAACTCGACTTCCAAAATAGCACGACCAGGTAAAGTCATCTAACCACAAACCCGACTATCAGCCTTCGTAAGTCGTATCAGCACTTCCAAAATAAATTCAGACGACAATCTATTTCAGTGATGCAGCTTTCATGTCAGAGCATGTTCAAGTTTCACTGAAAAAAAACCCATCAGGATATCACATCATAGCCAAATTCATCCATGCGGGCCAGCTGGCATTGCATTAATTTTTTATAGGCCAGAAGTGTTTGGCACTGACTTCTGCGTAATCCTTTCATTGGCTATATTAGGTACTAAAGATATGAGTGTTAAATTAAAAGATCACTAGGTTTAATTTCTGGAAGAGAAAAAGAAAACTTCACAGCAAATAACAGCTAATAAATCGAAGAAGAAATCGAGGGTTTTTGTTATAGGCTCCAAAATTAAAACAGGATGGAAAAATAAGTATTCAGCTGTCCTCCCAAAAGACAAGTCTTTGTGGCTGATTCCTAGCTATGCTTCTCTCCCCTTTTGGCAAGTGTACATGTAATGCAGGTGAAACTTGTTTAACTACCAGAGGGAGGGAGGGAGAGAGGAAGAGAAGAGGGCAGGGAGAAAAACATACTCCAATTTAAAGCATGGTGTTCCTGAACTGCTGCTTGTCACAGCCTGTGTCAATTTACATCACCTTGTCCCAGATGGAGAATCTGTAATCTTGAGATCCTCATTTACGCACCCCTACAAGGTCCACAATAGAGGACTGGGTTCTCAACCTTGGGGTGGCTGAGGTGTGGATGGGGTCTTGGATTATGCTAGATGAGAGAAAAATGGTTTAATAAACTGTAAAATAAAAACAACTGAACAAGAACTACACTATATGGCCAAACAGTGTGGACATCTCACTACCACACGCATATGTGCTTGTGGAACATAACCTCCACTTTTCTGGGAAGGCTTTCCACTAGATTTTGAGTGTGGCTATTGGAATTTCTGCCCATTCACCCACAAGAGCATTAGTGAGGTCAGGTACTGATTTTGGGCGACAAGACAATCCCAAAGGTGTTCAGTGGGGTTGAGGTCAGGGTTCTGTGCAGACCACTCAAGTTCTCCCACTCCAACCTTGGCAAACCATCTCTTCATGGACCTCACTTTGTGCACAGGGGCAGTGTCATGCTGGAAGAGGTTTGGGCCTCTTAGTTCCAGTGAAGGAAAATTGTAATGCTACAACATAAAGACATTCTTTACAATTGCGTGCATCCAAATTTTGGGGCAACAGTGTGGGGAAGACCCACATATGGGTGTGATGGTCAAGTGTGCACATACTTTTGACAATATAGTGCGTGTGTCGGTGGATGAAGTGGTGGATGTGGTTCCGCAGAGACCCGCCAGTGCAGAAGCACCTGTGACAGCAGTACCATGGTCCACAACTGAAGGATAAAACCTCCAGGAGTACCTGGACACACAGCACCTACTTCAGGAGGTATGTATACACACAGACACACACAACTGTAAAGACTAACACATAGTGACTAAGGAGGAACCTGGAGAACCGACAGGAAACTGACATGGCTTACTGTCTGAGAGGAGTTTAAATGTTTTCCCGTGTCCATGTGGGTTTCCTTAGGGGTTCTCCTGTTTCCTCCCATCTCCCAAAAACATGATAGGTGGATTGGCTGCTAAATTACCCCTAGATATGAATGTGTGTGTGTGTGATTGTGAATGTGTGTGGTGCACTGCACTGGACTGGCATCTCATCTCACACCCATTTTTCCTGTGATAGACTCCGGATCCCCCAGGAGAGACAGAGACACATGGATTAAACCCTGAAAAGGACAACGCCTGAAGGCATAAGGTGCAAACTGTACTAAAAGGAGAAATAACTCAGTGAATCATATGCACAGTTGGACAGCAATTTAATGAATTGCAAATGATCAACCAACATAACTAGGCAGTTTTCAAAATAAAAAAAAAAAAAAAGTACAAAAACAACACCGATCAGTCTAGAAGACTGCAGATCAACAACTAGAAGCCTGTCAGGCAGTTCTTTCTCAGAGGAGGTCTCTAGCTTATCGCTAATGTCATTGTTCCGGTGGAGCAAAACCGGTTGAGGTGGAATGGAGAGCAAGAGCAAGTCGGAGTAGTCCCACTTTAAAAGTGCCACCAGATTAAACATGCCAGAATACAAGCAGCAGCTAAAGGCTGAGCTGATCAGTTGTGATAGGTCTGAGATATCATGCCAGCCTTGTTCCTTTAAACCTAAACAGCTAACTTGCTTCACAGTCAGTTGGTAACCAAGCAAATGTGATGGAATGTGGAGTTTCAGCTGATGGTGGCTGGAGTTAGTGAAGAATCTTGACAACAAAGCACTCTTCACAGCAAATCCATCTACATCTAACGATCAGCTCATTCAGCTGGATAAGACGTTGGCGCAATGGACCGATCAGTAACAAGCCTATCCGATGTAGATGCGGTGGAAATCGTTGGCGCCGAAGGCGGCGTTGCACTTTGGGCACTTCCTCTGGCGTGTATCGTAGCGCGTCTTCACACACTCGAAGCAGAAGACATGGAAGCACTTTGTCAGCACAGCATCCTTTACACGAGAGTTGCAGCACGGACACGTCAAACGGGCCTGCAAGAACAAGAGGCGTACATTTTCTCAAACTGCAGCCATACTAAAGATCAACTCCAGCCACAAAAGCTGTGCTTCAAACAAAACATTTCCACTCGTACTCCTTACCTTGTATTCATTAATTTCCTCATTAAGTATTTCGTCACCGTTGCGCATGCTCTCAGCAGGTTTCTTGGCTTTCTCAATTTTCCTGCGCAGTTTGGAGATGTCCTCCTAATGAAGCAAAATAACCACGTTAATATACTCGTCCATTTAAATCCTAAATATGATTTTGCCTGGTTTCAGTATATTCCAGTAGTTCAATAATTATGGAATCATTCTCTAGTTCAAAATGGGCATTTCATTGTGTGTGCATGTGTACCTGTGCACGGCGGGCATTGAAGGACTCTTTCTCTCTGGAGATGCTGTTCTCGATCACCTCCTCACGGACTTCTTTCAGTCTCTGCTGCACTGCTTCCAGCTGAGCCCGTAACTCCTCTGACAGCAACACAGACTCTTGCGCCTGGCCGCACAAACACGGGTGCTGAATTAGGGTAATCTTTTTTTTTTAATACCTTTTTTTTCCATATAAAGCAGTGTCAGTTACTGTGGCTTTTATCAGTTGGTTCAGTGTATACCAGTTAGAAATGTCTTTCTGCAATTAATCTGGCTTTAAGGGCCTTTTAACACAGAAAATACAATAAGTTTGGTTTACCAGAAAACTACACTTATGCTTTTGCCATTGACCTGCTGTCCAGTATCAAAGGTTTCAGTTGTATTATTTTTGCTCCCTGCTCAAGACTGGCACTAACAGGAACCGACAGTACTTAGGCATGGGGTTTGCTGATTAGTTACATGTACCGCATCACAACACAATACAAAAACATTCAACGTGCACAGACCGGTTAATTTCTCAAAAAAATGCAACACCACCACAAACAGTGATTTTCAACACAAATAAAAAGAAACATGGCCGGTGTGCTCTCGCACACACACTAAGCATAACTGTGATGGGTGTACCTTGCGTTTGTTCATGTCCAGGGCTTGTGTGCGCAGAGCCAGCTCTCTCTCGGCAGCACTAATGGTGCCCTGCAGGAGGCGCTCTTTCTCCTCCAGCTTCCTCACAACCTGGAGCTGAGCATCCACCTGAGAAACAGAGAGAGAGAACTTTATTAATAACATCCATCATGTAACCAACAGTGGAACCCAGTTCAGTTTCCAGACTCGCTCACCTGTGTTTTCAGTGTGAGCAGCTGGTCAGCCAGCTCTTCTTTTTCCTCTTTCAGGAGCTTGTGGATCTGGTTGGATTTAATGCGCTCGCTCATGAGCTTGAAGTTGGCATCGTCCTTCTCGCGGAGCTGCTGCATCAAACGAATGTTCTGTTCCTGCATGTCCTCAAAGGCCTGTCCGGTGACGTCCATCTCACTCAGCAACGCATCCTCCTCCTGACCAAAACACATTTCACCAGCTATTATAATCAGTGCTAACCACACTCACACGCACTCATAACTCTCTCTCTCTCTCTCTCTCTCTCTCACACACACACACACACACCTGCTTGGCAAGAGAGAGCTTCTTGTTGAGGATGTCAATCTGCTCCTCCACTAAGCGGATCTTTCTCAGAGCTTCCTCGTCAGCCATCTTCTTTCCTTCCCTCCTCTCCCTCTCCTCCAGATCCCGCAGGCGTTGACGTAGCTCCTCTGCCTGAAACACACACATACACATACACATACACACACGCGCTGTATGTAATATCCAGTGACCAGCTTCTAAGTTTCATTTTCATGTAAGCACAAGTTGACAGGGATTTGTGTGTGTGAGACAGAGATTTACTGTATGTGTACCTCAGCTTTTGACTTTTTCTCTGCAGCCATCAGTTGCACTTTGTCCCTTTGTTCTTTTGGGGCAGAGCGATACATGTCCAGCAAGAGCTTCATCTCTCTCTGAGACTCTTGGGCTTTCCTGCCATATAATTAAAAACTATATAACACTGAACATCATTTATAATTATAATCACATTTTATCAATCAGTAGGCTTATCAGAACTACTTACTTAAGGTCCACCCTGACAATTTTCAGTTGCTCCACTTCCTTTCTCTTTGGCCCTCCAATCACAGCGCAGCGTTCAGCTGGTGTGTCGTCTGATTGACTGCTGCTAGTGCCCGGTTTCTCCTTTTCCTCCTTTACTGCCACACGAGTTACCCTCTCTCGCTCTTTCTGATCTTTCTCTTTTTCTTTCTTCTCCTCCTTCTCTTTTTCCTTGTCTTTCTCCTTCTCTTCTTCTTTTACTGTGCCTTCAGTTTCAGTTCCAGGCTCAGTCTTAACTGGCACTCCTGAAAAGAGACACAGAAATAGATTTGTCATTATGGATGTCTATCAAGTCACTTTGTCTCTCCATTAATAAATTAAAGGAGCAGTTATGAATTTTAATAACATTCTGTTTCCTGTATAGCTAATGGCAATTACAATGAAAACGCTGACTCGCGGGGGGGGGGGGGGGGGGGGGGGGGGGGGGGGGGGGGGGGGGGGGGGGGGGGGGGGGGGGGGGGGGGGGGGG
>CM075009.1:5428540-5443874 GCA_037576675.1 Pangasius sanitwongsei | reverse complement strand
TTTTTTTTAATTTAATAATTTATTTGTGGTTTTTTTTATTTTAATAAATTTTTTTTTTTTTTTTTTTTTTTTGCATTTAAAATTAAAACGGTTCCTAGGCCCCCCCCCCCCCCCCCCCCCCTTCTCTCAACCACATCCCTCTGCTAAAATTATATATGCCTTGTGTGGCTTAAGGAAAGGAGGCAGTCTAGATCAGCTCTGATCCGGCTGGGGTCGGAGCTAATCTCCAGGAGGGAAAACATAAACAGAAGCCTGTAAAAAAAAAAAAAAAAGACGCTCAAGAGTTCCATTGCTTGAAAATATCCCAAATCAGTTAAATATTACTACTGAGGTCCTGAAGTATTTTTATAAACAAATAAATCTGAACAGTTATGAATTCAGTGCATTATGAAGCAAATACTAAAAATATCTTTTGCTGAAGCATTACCAGTGGTAGTGGGCGTGGCTGAATCATTATCCGACCCTGCTTTCACTGCAACATCAGAGGTGGCAGACGTTAATACAGAGGTAGGTTCTTCTTTGATATCCACATCTGTGCTTGATTGTGATTGGATGGCAGGGTTACCCTTCGCAGCACGCAGCTATGAGAAACAAAGATCTGAATGTGACATTTTGATTCAATTATAATACAAGTATATTATTGTTTAGTGTTTCCCCACAGATCTGAAATATATTTGGGGTGACTGGAAGACAGGGACTGTTGGATACTGAGGAGATATTATGAATAACAAAGAACCTAAAGAACATATTTATTGTTCTTATGAAGTTCTGTTTTAAATCACACATTCCAGCTTTTTTTTAACGGGACAAAATATACTTCGACAGTCGTCAGAATGAATTACCTATGTGTGGGGAAACACTATACTGCCTACTCACTGCAGGACTCTCTAACCTGGTTGAGCTCTTGCTGGGCCTCTCTGAGTCGGAGTTTGAATTTGACCACCTCTCCCTTCATCTGCTGGTTATGTGTCTGCAACGTGCTTATAAGGTGACGCATCTCCCGATTTATTGGGCCTTATGGAGAAAAATGGAGAGAGAAAATCTTAGAAAAACATATTTGTTTTTTGGGAGTGCTGCAGAACAGCATGCCAGATAAATGTCTCACCAAGCAGTGAAACACGAGAGTGAGAATTACCTGCTTGCTCGTTAGCAGCGAGCGTTTGCTCAAACTCAATCCTCAGCATCTCGTACTCCTTGCGCACCTGAGCCAGCGTGTCCTCCAGCTGAATCACCTCAGTGCGTACTTTACGCTGCAGAGACACCTCATCATTCTGACAAAAACACAGACAAAATGTCGTTTTAATCATAGCTATCCCAGGTCCAATGAGACATCCGCAGAGGAGACAGCTAAATATAAAGCAAGTGGTAATATTAGTAGACAAAATACGAGCAATAAGCCTGTACTGAACCCAGGGTAGGCTGAATACCAAGCTGATTCGTAAGCACACAATTTCCATGGACCATCCTTTGTCTTCTTTTATACATCTAGCACACACAGACAGTCCTGCGAGGGCACGCACGTGCGCACACACACACACAGCAAGTACCTCCATGTGGTCAAGCTGGCGAAGGCGGGCGGCTCTGGTTGTGTTCAGGCGAGCTCTGGTCTCATCCAGTTGGGTCTTCAGTACCAGAGATTCGTTATAAAGCACAGAGAACTGGGACTGCAGACACCGATACTCTGCCGTCTCTCTCACCAATCCTTCAGCCCTGCACATGAGCTCCATCTGAGAGAAATACACATACACACAACCATCAAAGTGTTATTTTCTATATAGCAGTCATTATTACACAGGAAACGAACATCATGTGGCAAACACAAAATACACTGCGACAACATTTTTCTTGCCATAAGCTTAAAAAAATAAAAGCAAGACAATGTTCCACTTTGCCAGTCATGTTATGTCACTAATAACAAATAAACACTGTGACACACGTTTCACACACCCTAGTTCTTCTGGTGGAAATAAACCTAAAGTTCCTGAACAGGATCCTGTTCCGAGAACGCAGCTTATGAATGTGAAAGATACATAAGCATTTGCTTGTGTGACCGAATGTATGAACAAATATCTACCTTCATGTTGTTGTTCTCCTGGACAACTGTCTGCAGGTCCTGCTGTAGTTTCTGCAGCTCACTGAGCCGGTTCTCTGCTAACTCTCTGTTCTCCTCCAACTCACTGTTCATCTCCTCAAACTTGAAAAGAGCAAGAAGGAGTCAAATCAAAGCTGCACAACCACATGAAAGACTAATAATAACTGCACTACTTCCTTTCCATCCTAAAGATACAATTATGTTTCATCAACAAAGACTTGGACACTATTAAATAAGAGGCAATAAATTAACAAGAAAATGAAATAAGCACTTACTTTTCTCTTGTTGATAGTGATGGTCCCACACACACTGCTGGCCTCGCCACATACTTTATAGCCTTTGCTATTTAGCTGAACAAAGAAAATCGAACACATATGTCAGCAACGTGGTAGATACAGTACATCTATAACCCAGACAGACACACACACATGCACACTCACCCTCTCCAGCACCTCCCCTAGATGTGTGTTGAGACGGTTTTCTCTGCGGCGGATCTTCTCTGTGTCCCATTGCAGTTCCTCTATTGACACCTGTAGTTCACTTATTCGGTTATCAGCACGACTAGCAGCACGTGCCAGGGAACGAGACTGAAACATATCCACACATGCAGGTAAGCACAATCATACCACACCAAACACTTAAGTTATCCCTGAACATATCAAATTAAAAGATTTAAAAAAAAAAAAAAAAAAAAGTCTCTGTAGAAAAATAAAATGTTTTTCATGCTAAATCAGGAAAGTGCTAACATGAGGATCTTGAGTAGGGCTGGGCTGATCAAGACAAAAGAAAAAAAGTAACAAGATACAAGTACACTAATTAAATAACCAATAAAATCATTGCAAGGTTTGATGAGATCAGTTAAGTTGCCAGCGGCTTGAAGTGACTGTGCTTCAGATTTTTTAGAAATGCTAAAAAAAATCTGGTTTCATCACCACTATACACACACAGAAAAGGAGTACAACTCATGACTGAAAAATAACAAGAATTTTAGCCCACAAAAAGACTCTCACCTCATTGGTCATGTGACTATGTTTTTGTTTGAGGTCATCTGTCAGCTGACGAAGACGTTCATTTTCATTGGCCAGTAAGGTGTTGAGGCGAGCAGCGATTTCGAAGAGGCTACCATCTGAAGTTACCACAAAAACAAAAGTATGGCTTGTATCATTTTTTCCCAAGCCACAGTCACGATTAATGAACTGCCCAGATATTACAGATGTACTGTACACTAGTCTGAGCGATCCTACAATGCACCCCTCACCTGACTCAGAATCCAGGTCCTTCTTAAGTTGATCTACAGTGCTTTTTAGCTTCTCACAAATCTCTACCACACAACTGGCCTGTTTACAGCTGGACTCCACCCTCTCCTGTAGCTCCGCCTCCATTTCCTCACTGCTACTACTGGCCAGCATCGCAAGAAACGAGCTCGCTCCCTCTCCTTGTGGACCTGGAAGATAAAAGGTACACATTTACAACACGGCCCATGTCAAGAGATGCCAGTGTTATCACAGCCCTGTGAAGATTTTGGACCATCATTTACCTCTGTCCTTTGCTCTCTCCTGATTAGAATCTCCATCCGGCTCCGGGGTCCCTGGCTTTAGGCTCCGCCCCTCACCAGGCTGGCTGTCCACTGGCTGGCTTCCTGATTGGTCATAACGGCGAGCAATCAACCTCATATTCTCGTCAAACTACAAGCAGAAGTGAGAGGAAGATGAATGGGGGTACAGAGTAACAAATAAACGCAAATTGTGACTGCATTATGAGCGTTACGTATTTCTAAGATTAATGCACAAAAATAGCCAAAACAAAGACAAGTTGTGGGTGAACGGTATAAGATAATGGCCGAGAAGAAAGTTGAGACGTGAAAATAAAACACAAAATACAAAGCAGAGACAAAAATACCACCACAACCTAAAGCAGAGTGATCTTTTCTCCGCTAAGTATGTAATTTATTAATATTGAAACATTTTAGTGGGCTTTATCTCACTTATACCACAGCTGCTTACCAGCATTTAAAATAAACAAGGCTTTCCATATGTTTTGCTTGCTCATAAATAAATGATACATGTACTATATAACTGTTGTAATATGCAACAATTATACAAATATATCAGAAAACATTATGTTTCTACTTAAATTGTATTTTCATTTAGGGGCTTGATAGCAAAGCCTAAACCAATTTTTCCTGATCTTTGTCATAGTTACATACGAAGACGGTTATATAGGCTTATGCCTGAGCAACACTGCAGGATCTATAAAATGTTAACCAATATTGAAAATGTAAGAGATCCCACATATGCTGAGAGATTTTACATATTTTTGTCCTGGATATTCCTCAGGCATCAAGCCTTCCACAGTATAATGTGTGTTCAGAATAAATAAAACACATGTTCATCCGAAATTTCAGAATTTCACAGAATTTCTTGTGAACAAAAATTCGTAACAAAAATTCAGCAGGTTATCAGTCTTTCGCACAAGATGTCAACAGCCGTTAACTGTGAATACTGAAGAAGGTGACATCGGTCAGCCGATCAAAAGCCACCATTTTCAGTTGCCATGGTATACATACAGATAAATTATATTTGCAATCTGCAGGGGCACTTACCTGGTTCCAGTATCTGTTAAGGATAAGTAGGCTGGCATCATCAGTAGCCTGGCGAGTCTCAAGCCTTTCCACTCTTTCCCTCAATTCATCTTCGATAACCTTAAAACAGGAAGACAGAATATACATGCCAAACTGATCTAGGATCACATTCCAATATTCACATTTTTTTTTGTGTATAAAGTGTGGACACATGTACCTGTCTTTGGTCCAAGGCCTCTCCCAACTTTCTGTTTTTCACCTGCAGTGCTTTAATATCCTGTTCCTCCTGTAAAAAGAAACACACAGACAGTGACATAATGGTTACATCATTACTGAAAATTAAAAATTAAATGTATTTGACAGAAAAAAAAATGGAAAAACAGGAAAAGCAGATGTCTGATGGATGACTAGTTGCACTGCTCCAGGCTAACGTAGATAATGTAGATAAAGAAATATGTCTCATCTAAAATACTCTGCATGTGAAAACTTTTTTTTTTAAGTAGTGTCACACAGATACCCAATATAACGTACTGTAATCTAAACGCTGTAATGTTCCAGAGACAGCCATCTTGGCCATCACTTTTGCTCTAAAACACACATGGAGACCTGGGAATTATAAGGTTCTATCTGACAAGCCTGTGATTTTAAGCTTAAAAAAATTCAAAGCAAATGCAACTTCTCAACCTTTAAGTAATATTAAGGTGTACAACCTCCCACATAAATTCATTGGTGTGTACATATTGTGCATAACATCAACTCATTTTTTGCTAAAAAGCCAGTAAGAACCTTATTATTCCAAGGGCTTGATTTGGTTTTGAAGTAAAGTATTTAAAACTTTTGACATGGGGAGAATAAATGCATACTTCTCTGTCCATGCCGTCTTTAAACATTCAGTTTTTTCTATGTCTACTTAAAACTTTTTTAAAAAGCCATATCGCCACAATCTATGAAAGTCTGTGAAAATTCTCCCCTTTTTGGCCTAATGTCTTATTCCCTGTAGCTCGTCTCTGGTCCGATGAGCTGCCTTCAGTTAAATAATCGACATAAATGCACAAGCTTGGATAAACTGCAACAGAGGGTCTGCTGTTCGTTTACTCATGTAAAACTATAAAACAGTTTAATGGTATGGACATCATCTACACCTTACAACCAGTTTAGAGAATCAAACATCAAAGCGCCCAGTACTATACAGAAGAAATATGTTGAACTTCTGTAAATACCAACCTGCTATTTTCTGGTATGGCTCTCAGTCATTAAATATTATGTTTCGTGGATTAACATTGGATATGCTTGGATATGTATTCGCAAAACAGATATCGTGAGAGAGACTCTCATTACTTGCATCCTACAGTAATTTGTAGCTCCACGGCAAATCTAAAGAAGCACAAATGTCACACCGTGCATATCTGACTACATTTGGGGTAAAATTGTGTACATTTGATTTTCCACCAAATTATTCCATTATATACATACACAACAAACAACAAACATTTATTTCTTCAACAAACTCTCTCTCACACAAAATCAGGACCACAAGCCTTTGTCACTCATCTGAGCTGCTTCATTAGGTTTCCTTCTGTGTGGAGAGAAACGTCTCCACCATCTCTACACCACTTACTACTAGACACTCATTGACTGCATGACCTAAAATCTTTATAGACCTCACACATAGAGACCACACATCTCACCGAGTTGGACACGCCCCCCAGTTTGATGACCGTCTCCACGGCATTGCTTGCCCCTGTGCTGAGACCCTCGCCTCCGTCTCCTCCCTCTCTGTCTCTCCTTTTCTCAGGGGGAGCACCAGCGGAGCTGCTGGGATCACACGGCCGCTTCTGAGCAGACATCCTGTACCGCCGGCTGTCCCTCTGCAACACAACAAGAACAAATGTTAAGAACACTGGTTAGGTCCAAAAACAGATTTGTACTGGACAAGCCAAGTTTTAGATATGAAGTCATTTAGAAGTCATTATTTTAAACCTGGTTAAGTGAACTTGCAGTCAAGAAGTAAGGAAGAGGTACAGTCAAGGAAGAAGGACGAAGCATTAGGGATTCAGCGACCGTGTTTTATTCGAAACACAAAACGTTTCCCTAATATTAATATTTGGTTCTCCTTTGGTTATTTTTCAGGAACATTTCGTTCTGGGTACGTCCTATTTTAGATAACGAAGTCTGCGCTGTTTCCAAAATGTCCTGAGATCTTTAAAACATTATGTTCTTCTATAATTATGTGACAACTCATAAGGAACGCTCACCAAAGGTTGCTTTTTTTTTTCCAAATCATGACAAGATGTTCAACAAATAGATTGGGCTATCATTTTTATAACTACAAACTAACGTTGTTTAAAGGTTATGGGAATGTTAGGTGAATGTTCTCTGAACGTTATAACAAGCTTACCTGGAGATTCAAACAGGAACTACAAGGTTATGATATCCGAATATTTTATCAACCAAAAACAAACGTTCTGGAAACCAATCACTGGGAATGTAAATATAAATAAAATATATAACTCCCATATACATAGTCAAGCTCGAACAGAAGAAAATCTTGACACTTTTGCACCTTCAGTCGGAAACGTATAGTAAATAACCAACTTTATTTCTGATATATTAATGTTATTCTAATCCTGTCTGATTTATTCTTTTTAAAAGTAGCCTGCCATCTGAGCTAGCGTTAGCTAATCAGTGACTAGCTTCAAAAGCTAGCTTCAAAAGACTAAGAGGCTAAGTTACGATACACTGTATCGTTATTTCACTGAGTTTTTGAAAACATATTTTATATGTCTTCATAATTAATTTTATTATTCTCGGAATTAATTTCAAAATCATTCTATCTACCTAGAGAGCTACAGTTGGCTAATATGAAGAAGAACCGGAATTCTTATTAGACATTAGCTCCTTAAAACAACCCACACAAAGGAAACAATTTAGTTCAGACAGTCCTGCTAAAAATCCACTTATTAATACAGTTAATAAAATGCATTTTTATACATACAAACCTCGCTTTAGTGTGTTTAACTGCTCAATTTCTAAATGTTGATGTTGCGGAGCATTTGGGAGGTGGGAGGGAAGCTCCAGGAAACGGAAATGGAGCCTACATCTGAAAGTGCGTACTACTGTGCTAAGTAGTGGTTATTACACACAGCGCCATACTATTGTTACATACTGTTTAGTGCGCTAGTATTTTCTGCTACTCGCTATTGGAGCGCCGCCTGGTGGTCGGAGGTCTTTTTTCCCCAAACCAAAATAATATCCAAATGTCTGAAGTTGTTAAACAGGCATAAAAAGTGACAAGATTACATCAGGTATCTTTTATAATAATAATAATAATAATAATAATAATAATAATAATAATACTTTTATTTTATATAGTGCCTTTCTCAGACTTTACACAATCAAATATTATACACACAAAACAACATTAAGAAAACACATAAAATACAATATAAAGAAACAGTCTAAAACACAAGAAATTGATAGGTATGACAGCCAGTCTAAAGGAAAACAGAATAACTTGACAAATAGAAAAAAATTTTTTAGATTTTTAATTTTAAAGTACTTTAAAATTATTCCCCAGAGGTTTATTCATTTTTCCTCCACTCCTTTTTGTGAGAATATCAGTCCAAACTGCTTTATAATAGATTCCAGGATCCAGGCATTCCCAAACCAACTCTAACGTGGAGCGCCTCCTTGGTCTGTGACTGAGGATAGAGAAGTGTGGACTGACCTTCTCACCAAAAGAAGATGGAAAATTAATAAAGAAATGAATAAACTTCTGGGGATCCTGGAATCTGTGGCTGGGGGTAGAGAAGTGTGGATGGACCCAGGATGTGCTGGAGACATTCCATGTTACAGGATAGAGAAGTGTGGACTCACTAGAAGACAGTTAATCATTTATTCATTCATTTTCTATCCCCTTCTTTTGGTGAGAAGGTCAGTCTGTGTCTGATTCACCCATATCAGAACCACCACGTGAGCGTCACGACTGTGCTGAAACTGGTCCAAGTACTCCTCACTGCAGAACCAAAAGTCCAGGGCATGGAGATATATCAGTGTGTTTCATGCTGGAAAAGCATGCTAGTTGTATGGGTTAGGGATATGGCAGGTTTATAGGAGGAGTTGGATCAGGTCCAGCACCATGCACTGCACTTTTGTTTCTGCAGTGAGGACTATGTCATCACTACATTCTGTTTGTCCTCTAGGCATGAATACAAAGCTTATGAACTCTGTTCCTGCGTGATTTTCGACTCTTGTCCCAAGGTCTGGAGTCCATATTGTGAAACACTTTGGCTTTTTTACTATTGGGGTAATAGCACACACGTCAACCCTCAGCTCTTTTACATCATTGCTGATTGTTTCTTAGTTTTCTATTCTTTTCACTCGCACCACTATTCATCAGTTCCATTGACCCACTCTCATGTGCTGATGTGATCACACCAGCTGTTGGGCAGTTGTCCACCACCCTACTGAATCCTTTTACATACGTAACTATCTACCTTTCAGATAATCCCAGTGCTCATTTTTAATCACAAAGTAGTAAGATCATAAATTCCTTTATAAAACTTTTCAGAAGTGTATTGAAGCTCTGTAGGGTCACATTAAATATTTCTATATTTAATATAGAAATATTAAATATATTATATATAATATTATATATTATATATAATATAATATATATATATTATATATTATATTATATATAATATATAATATTATATTTCTTTGGAAAGGCACATGGTGCACACTGTGCAAGTCAGAAATGATCTGGCATAATAACAATCGGCCTTTTTACAGCAAGTCTTTATCTAACCTTGTCAAGAAAAATATTTTTTATACTGCATGAAGACGATTATTAAAACATCAGTTCATCATGTCCATTATGCAGTCGAGTGGAAAAGATTGCACGCATGCAAGAAATTCAAATTGGCTTTACTGGCATAACTATATAGTACAATGTGTCAAAAAATATTTTTACTAATGGTAATTATTAATACTAATACTAATACTATTAATACTAATGGTAGTGTCAATAATAAGAAGAAGAAGAAGAAGGAGAAGAAGAAGAAGAAGCAGAAGAATTATTATTATTATTATTATTAGTAGTAGTAGTAGTAGTAGTAGTATTTTAAAGTTCTTATTTTTTTTCTTTTTTTATTTCATTTATTGTATCTTATTTCATTCTAGTTATTGCATACTTTCAGAGTCACAGCATTTGATTACATGGTGTATCCTGTACAGCTGTGTATGTGACAAATAAACCCTTTGAATATAATAATAATAATAATAATAATAATAATAATAATAATAATAAAGTGCAGCACAGTGATGCAGAGGGTAATTTTGCCACCTCACAGCTACATGGTCCCTAGTTCAGCAGCAGTACCAACAATATAGACAACAATAATAATAAAATGGGCAGTGGGAGGTTGTGGGTTTTAGTAGAAGTGAGGGCGTGTCATCTACTGTCTCTCAGGTATTTTGTGGCAAGTGTTGCACTGAGTCTGTACCTGTTCATGTATTCTCTGCATTGTATCACTGACAGTGAGTAGATAGTTGGTCTCTGTTTAGGGCCTGATAACACTAATTTACTCTGAATTACAGCAACAAGACATGTATGTCATAGAATACATGTCCAGTATGTTAGATAACAAAAAAATTATCAATTGCGTATGGCAAAGTATAAAAAAAATCAGTTCAAACGTTTGCATTTCCCTTTCTAAATGTGGTATAAATAAGTTGCATGGCCAGCCTTTGTCTCTAGCGTCTTCTTTTCAAGCTGTTTATCAGATGATTTTGACATAAAATTAAATTTAATTTTGGCAGTTAGTTGTTTTGTTGCAGTAAACATGCACATTTCATTTCAAAATATCTCAGCTTTTTTTTTTTCCTCCAATAAATCTATATATATTTTTCACCTACAAACCGGGGATGCAAACTTTTGCACTCAAATGCATAACAACATGGCTGTGCATGAGTCTACAATTCACACAACATAGTGAAAGTTAAAAAGCTCTTGACTATACACAAAGCAAACGCAGAAACTTAGTAAACCTGAATGGCAAGTCTATTGTAGGACCGAGCTGCCTGTAACTTTTTGCCCCCACACTTCCTGCTTAGACACTTTCATTCATATAAATATATGACAGTAAGTAGTTTTTATTTGGGGTAAATGAATACAGCGTGTTAATTTAAACTCTTAAAAGTTAATGAGATTGTTAATTCAACTTTGGGGGTTGTTGTGCCATGTGTCATGCTTGACAGGGGAAAAACTGTGCATTTGCAACAGGGTTTAAAGGTTGCAAGGATGAGGTAAGGACATTTTGTGTGACCAAGCGTGGCTACACGTACACGGACACACACACACGTAGACATACTGATGTACCCCAACCAATGGCTCCACTGCACAACGTAAACTCCCATACAGATAGAGCCAGCCTCCATTTTAAGCTGAAATAAATAGCGTGCCGCGTTCACTTGCTCCTTGCAGACTTCATTCCAGCCCAAGCAAGGGATCAAGTACCTGTTTCATCGCTCATCACCGGCGGTACAAAAATACAACAACCAAGTAAGAATTGATAATCCATGATCAGCTTTTATAGCGCTGTTACGTTTAAATATGTATGAGAAAAGAATAGTATTAGAGAAGTAGCCGCGCAGTTTGGAACCGTATTGATACATGATGGGTGTGTTTGAGTTGTGTTACTGTAGAAAATATACTCCAGGTAAAGCACTGAAGTGACAAATGCTACCTTTTTTTTTTTTGTTAAATTATATTTCTGAAAACTTTCTTTGCTAGAGTTCAGTGTAAGACTGGCGTTTATTCATACTAGTTAACATACTATAAACAATCATTTTATGAACGCTGCATGACTTGTAGAGTTGACTCTGCTAAGTAGGATGTTCAGCTATGCCAAACTGTAAAACTAGACTAAACTAATAGACTAATTTTTGCCTTGCGTAGTTCAGTGTCTCAGTGTTTTCTCTGACTTGGAACCAATCACCAAAGCTCAGAGTACACGTAGTCTCTGTTTCGAAATCCTGTCTCAAACCGACCACAGATCAGCTTGGCTTGTCTTCTCCTAGAAGTGAACATTGAGACCATTTATTCAGTGGGAGGAGCACCTCTAGACTTCAGGCCAAATATTTACTAAATGTGCAAGAGGGCACACAGTTGCTAAATCATAAGGGATAAAATATGCTGCCATTCAGTTTTGCTGCTTAATCCTTATAATTTGTTCACTTTTTTTTTTTTTTTCAGGATGACCCACCAATACCCAACCCTTTCTCCAGAGCAGAAGAAGGAGCTGGCCACTATCGCCCAACGTATCGTGGCTCCTGGAAAGGGTATCCTGGCTGCAGATGAGTCCACAGGTGAATTCATGTGTTCTCTTAGTTAATGATTAATTAATCATTGTTGGTTAATCATTGTTGCATGGTGTTGATGAAGAGTAAAAGGTTCCCTTCTGTCGCAAGGACAAAAAGGTGTTTACAGCTCCAGAAGCCTGGATTGAACAAATAGGCCTGTTAGAAAAGAGATAACTGGCTTCAAATAAAAGGTTCTGTTAGATTTGCTTTGCACGTGGTTAGTCACTCTGGTGGGAGCAACAAGGGCACATATTTATACCTTTTAAAAAAGTGCAATGTGCATTATTGGACCTTAAGGACCACTTATTTGCCTTTTACTCTAAACCTATTACACCTTCCTAAGTAAACGATACATACTAAAGGTACAAAAGATGCACTCTTCATGGTACCACACTAACGACAAGAAAAAGTGTAGTAGCATGTTGAACCTCATAACTGCTGAAATTGATTACATTTCTTATAGATTTATATTTAACACATAATGACTCAATTAATGTCTCATTGTAGGATTGCAAGCCAGGAACAACACACAATGGTGCATGTTGTTATAGGAAAATAATCAATGCCTGGGTGGTGTGCCATTTCCACCCCAACATTGACTATTTTTAAATAACAGCACTTTCCAAAGTGTTTTATTCCTCCTATATATCCAGCAATTTGTCAACACGTAATATTTATTTCTTAAAGAATGACACAGTTGGGGTCCCTGCAGGACTAGTGGTTAGGCCTCGGCACTCCCAACAAAGAATGAGACAATTCAAATCATAATTTTATCCATTAATAGTTACATTTAACAAGTTAGTTCCTGTTATCACTTGCATTGTAACTGGTATAATGTTGTAACCTTGCCAGCGTCTCTTTCTGTATTGAAGCTAAGAAGACAAAAAATGCAGCTTCTCACATGAGAGAGCCCTCTGTCCTGAAGATTTTTACATGTTGGAAAAGTCACAGCTTTACCTCTGACTGTTACAAAGCGCTGACAATGGAAAATCCTTCCAAAATAAACGTCACAACATTTATTTAAAGAAAGCTTACAACTTGTTACTATAGAAACAATAACGTAATAGAACAAGCACATTAATATAAACCAATCAGAATTGCACACTCAACAGCAATGGGGTATAAGATATTTGAATTGCTTTTAAATAATCAAGTATATCATTCCTGCTTCAGGCACCATGGCAAAGCGTCTGCAGAAGATCAACGTGGAGAACACAGAGGAGAACCGCCGCTTCTTCCGTGACCTCCTGTTCTCCGTTGATCCCTCCATTTCTCAGAAAGTGGGAGGAATCATTTTCTTCCACGAGACACTGTATCAGAAATCAGACAAGGGTGTCCCTTTCCCCCAGCTTGTCAAGGAGAAGGGAATTGTGGTTGGCATTAAGGTAGTAATGCTGTTTCTGCATTATTTATACTTCATTTACTTCAGTATAGTTGCTGTTTAAATGCTCAAGTGCGTTGTTCAAAAGCATTCATCTGAGACATGTTATCGCAGTTGCTCAGACGAGATTGTAGAGAATTAGTGTGCTGCTTACTCTTGCATGTTCAAAGTGCAATCGGTCAGCTTGTTGCTTGGACATGAGTGCAATGTGCACGTGGAGTAATCAGGTATAGAGATTGCGTAAAGGCAGACAAGCTCTTTTCACCACTAAACTCTAAAGCAGGTGTCGTCAACAAACACACTGTAGTCTAGATGCAGACTCAGCAAAAGTTTTTCAGCCAATCAAACCAGACACTTGAAAAATACTGTATCAGAACTGATCTCCACAGGAAAAAAATATTGTTAACCTTTTTAAACATGAATCATCACAGATTCTTTAGCAGATTCTGTGTTCTTACTTACGGTTGCCAATCACACGCATTTGAATTACTTTAATTATTGTACAATATATTTCCCTGAAGGCATCATATCAAGAAAGAAAAATATCTTCACAGACGTTAATTTATTTTATTTTTTTTTAATTCACCCTCGCTGGTCTGATTAGTGAAGTGGCAACATGGCTGTTTTTGTCATCATTTAAAAAAAAAGTTTAATGATGATTGGACAGAGAAGTATGTAATTATTCTTTGCTTCCAGTTCAAAATGCATCCCATCTGTTCAAAGTCCCATGGACATCCCATGGAGTGTCAAAAGTGATAACATAAAGACATAAAGTGCTAGCGTGAATTAAAACCTAGCATTCGAAGGAACCTGAATGGCAACAACAGTCACATTCACTTATCCAGACCTTTATAAACAGGAATTAGACGTAACTGAACCTTCAGAAATGACACAGCCATGATCTAAATTTGCATCAGGTTAGACCTGTTTCACACATGCACACACGCGCACACACACACACACATTGTCTGTAAGAACTGTCCACTGAAAATCATCTTCCCATATAATCTGTGTCCACAAATGATCCCTTAATGTATTAATTGGTACTCTTGTGTATTTAATGATGCTGTTTTGTCTTGTGTCTTGTGTTGTCAGGTTGACAAAGGCACAGCAGGGCTGAATGGAACAGATGGCGAGACCACCACACAGGGTAAATCTAGCATGATGTTTCAAGACTGTCATTAGAATAACGTTCAGCACTTCATGATTTGATCAGGTCACTTAGGCCTATGTGCGTCTGTCAGCTCTTGATTAGTCTCTTACTCCTGTGTCGGTTAGGGCTGGATGGCCTGGGTGAACGCTGTGCTCAGTACAAGAAGGATGGGTGTGACTTTGCTAAGTGGCGCTGTGTGCTGAAGATCGCTGATGGCTGCCCTTCTGCTCTTGCTATTGCTGAAAACGCCAATGTACTAGCCAGATACGCCAGCATCTGCCAACAGGTACACCCCCAGAGCATAAACTGGCTTTGTTCATATACATACATAAATCCTTCAGGCTTGAGGGATCTGAGCAAGCAAGTAATGTGTTCATTTTTCTTTTTTCTTCATAGAATGGCTTGGTGCCTATCGTTGAGCCTGAGATTCTCCCAGATGGCGATCACGACCTCCAGCGCTGCCAGTACGCCACAGAGAAGGTGAGCTTCCTCAAAGACCATGAAAAGAAAGCAAAAAGAAATCATCAGTGACTTTGTGATTGCTTCAGTCTTAAGATAGTAGTTAGATCTGATCCAACTCCTCCTATAAGCCTAAACCTAACACTTAACTCTAATACGCAGAAAGCTGTACAACATAAAAAAATTTTTTTAAATTAATTAATTAAATGCACAACTCTGCTCAGCTCTACCTACAGTCAGGTCCATAAATATTGGGACATCGACACAATTCTAACATTTTTGGCTCTATACACCACCACAATG
>CM075009.1:5414770-5428440 GCA_037576675.1 Pangasius sanitwongsei | reverse complement strand
TTGTGGTGGTGTATAGAGCCAAAAATGTTAGAATTGTGTCGATGTCCCAATATTTATGGACCTGACTGTAGGTAGCAGGAGCTGGATCAGCTCTGACTTTTTGTTCTGCAGCAAGGGGTACTTGTCAGTCTTCCTAATCCTCATTCATGTTTCTTTCATTAGGTCCTCGCTGCTGTTTACAAGGCGCTATCTGACCACCATGTGTATCTTGAGGGTACTCTGCTCAAACCTAACATGGTCACAGCCGGACACTCCTGCCCCAAGAAGTACACCCCGCAGGAGGTTGCCATGGCAACTGTCACTGCCCTCAGACGCACTGTACCCGCTGCTGTTCCAGGTCATTTAGAGCACGTTTGGACGGTTTACTAGGAAATAATGTTTTCTTCTTTTAATCTGTACTCACTGAGATTTTGTCTTCTAGGCATCTGCTTCCTGTCTGGAGGTCAGAGTGAGGAGGAGGCTTCACTCAATCTCAATGCCATCAACCAGACTCCACTGCACACGCCCTGGAAGCTGACTTTCTCCTACGGACGTGCTCTCCAGGCCTCAGCTCTCGCAGCGTGGAAGGGTAAAGCAGAGAACAGGAAGGCTGCACAGGAGGCTTTCTGCACTCGTGCTAAGGTGGGCAGTGAAATAGGGAACTTTGTCAAGAGGGGGGTCCTAGGAAGGTCCAATTTGTGCCAGTTGTTATTGTTTCTAAAGCAGGCTTTCAAAAGTCCCCCTTCTGAATTTTCTCACATTTGTACACACAGAATAACCCCGAAAAAAATCAAGACATAATATCGAATGAATTTTATTCATATATAAAACATAATGGAAGGAGAATCTTTGTATGAAGCAGCAGATGTAGATCTGGCAAGTGAACATCATGCTTCTCCTGTTTTTGCCCCCCACAGATTAACAGTCTGGCATCTAAAGGCGAGTACAAACCAACAGGCCAGGCTGACCAGGCTGCCACGCAGTCCCTCTACACTGCCAGCTACGTCTACTAGACCAAACACATCGCCATTAACGCCAACTGTTCCCGGACCACACAAAACTGTGAATACAAAGTGACCAAAAACTGTTCAAGATAACATTGTAATGTTAACTTGATTCATAAACATACATATTCTGCATGTGCAGAATCCTAATCTACAACCTCATGACCAAATCACCAAACGCTTTTTGTAGTTTATAAAGATTAAAGATCTTTTCATGTTAAATAAATAAATAAAAGAAACATGCACTGACGGTTTGTTCTTTAGTCTTCTCTAGTGTGTGTGTGAATCAGAGACATCAGTTATGCATTTTATATGCATTATTTTTCTCTGACTAATTGGCAAGAACCATCATAGAAGTGGGGGTGAAATAGCTGTAAGATAAAGGACCGGTGGTTTAGTTATGTATGAGGCAAGGTTACTCCTCCTCATACATTTTACACTTCCTCTAAACACAGAAAAATGTCAGTAATGACCAGTTAAATAATCTCACTAGTCTTTCTGTGTAAAGAATTAGATTGGACAAGATTGGGAAAATGTCACCTGGTCTTTTTTTGATATTTGACTGTCCAGTTTCGGTGAGCCTGTGCCCAATGTAGCCACAGATTCCTGTAATTTTCTTTAATGTGTAGCTATTGTTTCTTTTTATGCACTTAAATTTCCTCACCCCATATAGACTCGCAATTAATCAATTCAGACTTTGCCATAAGCATTTATATTTACCAGTGTTTTGCATGAAACGACAGACCATTATTCAGCTTACAGATGAGGCCAAATTTTACATACACCTAGGAAGAAAATATTCAGTCTCAGTTCGGTACAACTCCACACATTTCATGTTACCATACATTTCATTAGGGCATTTTGAAACAATTGATACAAGAAGGATTTATTTCAGCTTTAACTCACTATATCAGAATTCCAGTAGGTCAAATGTTTACATACACCAGGTTGACTATCTCTCTATACAGTCTAGAAGATTCCAGAAATTGATGTAATGGCTTTTAGAAGCTTCTGATTGGCCAATTGTCATAACTAGGACTTAACTGGGAGTGCACCTGTGACTTTATTTAGAGCCAGGACCTTTTTGCTCTTGATACAATGGGAAAGTCCAAGCAAATCCAAGCAACTAAGAGAGTCCTACATCACCATGGCCTGAAAGGCTGTTGCGCAAGGAAGAAGCCCCTATTTTAAAACCAGCATAAAAAAGACAGACCAGTTTTGCAGGTGAGATGGTCAGATGTGAAGCAATAATGTAACAGATTGGCCATAATGATCAGCATTATGTAAGGAGGAAAAGGGTGAGGCTTTTAATATGAAGAACACAATTCCATCAGTGAAGCATGCGGGTAGCAGCATCATGTTGTGGGGGTGTATTCCTGGAAAAGGGACCAGTGCACTTCAGAAAGTAGATGACATCATGACAAAGGAGGATTATCTAGAAATCCTGAAGCAACACTTCAAGACCTCAAGCAGAATGTTAAAACTTGGTCACCACTGGGTCTTCCAGGAGGACAATGATTCTAAGTATACCTCCATAGTTGTAACAAAATGGCTGAAAGACAACAAAGTATTGTGAAAGAACCTCTTAGGGAAATAAAGTACATACCTTAAGTCATTTAACACAGGAAATGTCTGACAACATGAAATGTGTTGAGTTGTGAAAAATTGAGTTTGAATGTCTTTAGGCTAGGCGTATGTACACTTTTGGCAAACATGTAAGCTAAACCTGAGGTATCATTTTTAATAAAAACAGTGATCATTGGTAAATCATTGGCTGTGGTTTGAGAGAAATAAAACACTTACGGAAGTGCTGTCATTGGAAAATAATCAGCTTCAGGGTGGCAGCAGTTACTCCGCTTCACATTAGGCCGTTACACCACCCAGTTGCTGCTTACAATTTTCTTTATTCTGTAAGATCTTTGTAATGGTGGTATAGAAGTGTTTGTGTTTTTTTTCCATGCAGTGTGTTTTTAAGTCATTGACAGTCACAGTATTTATTCAAATAATTTTTTATTTGACTAAACATGAACAACCCAACTACTCTATGAGTACACACATGCAAGAGCAGTATCTAAGTAGCCTTTCCACACTTACAATAAAATAGCACATTTGAAAGCAGCTTGCCCAAGTATAAAGGAAAAAAGGACAGTGTGCTTAAAAAAATAGGTGCTCATAGATGACCTAACTGCTATCTGAATGGGAAAATCTGAATGGTGTGGAGTCTAAAATAGAAAATGTGTGCTTGAACAATGACACAAAACTATTTAGTGCTTCATCGAAAAAATGCTCATGATTATCTGAAGCATATTTTTTTTAAAATCACATGACAAAGTGGTTAAGACCTTATCAATCCCAAACCTATGTAGCCCTTACCATTAAGACCTAACACAAAATAGGAAGACAGTCTATTTTTTGGAAATGGAAAGCAACACATAATGGTCTTGTGAGGTATGGAGACACAGTGAGTCAGGCTTTATGGTGTAGCATGTATGATGTCAATCTAACCTGAGATTCAGACACTACAGGCTCCTTTGGTGAACGAATGCAGAGGTGTGCATCGAGACTGCGCTCACTGTGGGATCTGCTCGCGGGACAAAAAAAAACTGCCACATCAAGTGTACTGACGTTCATTCATTCAGTATCATTTCCTGCTTTATCCTGGGGAGGGTAACTGTGGTATTAATTACTCGATTATTTACATTTTGGGTAAATAAAACCGGCTAGCTTCGTTAGAATATATTGCGGCACTACAGAATTGAGCAGGATTGGTCTTTCTAAAAGAGCAGACGGGAGTGTGATTGAAAAACTCTTTTGTGCACACCTCTAAATGAATGCATTCTTCTTGAATCCCAAAACACCACTAAATCTGACATGTGATCATGGATATTTTGTATGGTAACACAGATTTCCTCACAGGATGTCCTCACAAACCTTGATTATTTTAGACTTAGTCACGATAAAATCCTGCTACACTTGACCCAACAAGGTGCATGTTGGTCATGGACACAAGTAGTCTGTATTGTAATGATGAACCTACCAAAACACGGCATGTGATGTCAAGTTTAGTCTAATAACAACCCTTCACAAATAGCTACCAACAAACTGCAATGTCTTTCTACACCTAGTTACATCAACTGAGAATTGTGTGTGAAGTATTGCCACTTACTCTACTACACTTTCTATAAGGTAACTGCAATGGCAGTGAGCATGTGTGTGAAAATGTGCCGGTATTAACTAACCATATGCGGTAACCAATTTTACAGGTGCTCAGGGAAGATATTAGAAAGTGGACCCTATTATGCTCTAAACATGGGCACCCTTGATACAAAAATGAATGGTCATTTTTAAGCACACTAAAAAGGAAGAAGCTCTCAGATATATGATGTGGAGCTATGTCCTTTTGTCATCACACAACTGTCAAGAAGCCAGTAAAGGAAAATGCCGAAATATTAACCTTTTTGAAGTGATGTATTGTTCTTCCTTATTTTCACCATTCAGTTGTATAGTAAAAACCTCCAATGGACTAGAAACCTTTTTTCTCAGAAAAGGTTTGGCAGAGGGCAACTGAATTCTGTCTCATGGAACACAGGCTGAGGAACAGAGGCCTTCAGACTACAGGCTTCGTCGTTTTGGGATTCATCGAGCCCAGGGTGGTGTCATTACAAAAAAAAAAAAAAAGAAAGCTTGAACTATGCTCTGGAGGCCTCATCACATGATGTAAACCTTCTCAGCCTGGGAGAAGTTGAAGACTTCTTTGGTTCTGGGGCACACCACCTTGTCGTCTTGGCGAATAGACAAGAGAGACTGTACAGGGAATAAAAAAATAAAAAAAAAACAATCAACATACTATTTAAATACCATTGCATTCATAAAGCAAATTAAAAATTTAAACAACAAGCAGCAACTGAAGGCAGCTGCAGTGAAGGCCTGGCAGATTATCTCAAGGGAGGAAACGCAGCATTTGGTGATGTCCATGGGTTCCAGACATCAGGCAGTCACTGACTGCAAAGGATTTGCATTCAAGTCTTGAAAATACTCCTTATATTTATAATTATGTTAGTTTGTTCAATTACTTCTGAGTCTGTAAAAATGGAGGGACTATGTAAAAAAAATGTCTGTAATTCCTCAACAGTTAATGCATTATTTTTGTTAAAACCCTTGAATTAAAGCTGAAAGTCTACACTTATTCGCATCTTGATTGCTTCATTTCAAATCCATTGTGGTGGTGTACAGAGGCAAAATTACAAGAATTGTGTCACTGTCCAAATACTTATGGACCCGATTGTATATACACACACAGAGGTGACAAATTAAAGGAAAAACAAATGTAAAGGCCACCACAAGTCACCAGAACAGCTCCAATGTGCCTTGGCATAGATTGTACAAGTCTCTGGAACGGCACTGGAGCAATTACCAACATTCAGTAAGCCCTGCGGATTGGGGGCGGAGTCATTCTGAATGAGAGCACTCCCATTCGTATAGAAATGTTCCATCAGATAATAAAGACGATCAGTAAGAAAAACTTGGCATTAATTTTCAGTGACACTTCCCTCTAAGGGCAGGGGACAAGTGTACCTAAACCATTTCAGCAAAATAAATGCCCCCCACAGCATAACAGAGCCACTGGTTTTTCCTTTAATTTGTCATCCGTCTTTATATACATACGTATAGTACTATGCTAAGATTGTAGGCATCCAATGTTTTTTGTCATATATATATGCTAATTTTATATCTGCCGCATTAGTGTGTACCAGTAGAAAAAGCAGCCTCAGATTTTTAAACATTTTCCACAAAAAGAAATGTTTGATATTTTTTCCTGTTATAAAGAAAGTAGCATTTTCAGATAAAAACATAAAACACAAAAGCAAGTGAGACAGCCAAGGTCTGCAATAGAAGTGGGGCAAATATTCAAGGATTCTTGAAAAATAACATCAACCAATTTGCTTAAAAAAAATGGGTAATATGTTGTTTTTTTTTTACTCTTTACCATTCTTTAAAGCAGTATTTTTTTTTGACAGAGAGACAAAGAGAGAGCCACACATACAGAGACAGACATACAGAGCAACAGTGAGAGGGACAGAGACAGACAAACAGATACATGGAGACAGACAGTAACAGAGCGAGAAAGAAAGAGAGAGGGGGACAGACAGGAACAGAGAGAGAATCCAACAAAGACACAGACAGACAGACAGAGAGAGAGAGAGGAGAGAGAGAGTACATGAAATGGCTTAATGGAGCCTGGCTCTTTTTTTTTCCTGTACAAGATTGCCATGTAACAGTTCTCCACTCACATTATAGCCATAAACATAGCCATTAGGCAGCATCATGGGTGGATTATTCTCGTTCATGACCTCCCCGGAGATTTTACACACCAGGCGAGAGTTTGCGCAGTGGGCCATGGGGAGAGGCTGAGCCAGCTTGTTCAGGGACTTGCTGCATACAGGACAGTCTGGATTTTTAGAGGAACCATCCTCTTTGTAACACTGTCTGTGAGCCAAGAGTCAAGGGCAGCAACTTACACTGGTAATCTGGGCAAGAGGAGGAAGTTCAATACCGTTACTAAATCCCTATGCTGTTGAAAATGATATATGTCTAATATCAAGACAAAATGTGTGTCACAAACGATCAGTACAGTTACCATCCTTTGGAATCTCATTGGTAAATGCTAGCATTGCTCATGGTTTTGCATGGAAAAAAGTAAAATCTAAGTATTCTACACTAGAAGTACGATTTTAGAGAACAAAAATATATACGTACAAGTATATTACAGAATATTTCTATCATTCAGAAAGAGAAATACTACTGTTAATATCTTTACATAAACTACTGAATGTTTCATAATTATAAAGAATCTTCTGAAAAACCGAACACAGTAAGTGTATTGTTGCTACAAATTACATTTGTTTTAAGGACATGCAAACATCTGCACTCAACTGTATACTAAGACTGTGTTAACAGTAACTCTAGATGCTATTAGGAAAATGTGGTGTGTGTTGGAGGTAATCAAGCCCACTGCTGTGAGGATACGGGGTTTTGATGGCAGACAGCCCTGCCTGCAGAGTGATAGTGAACACAGAGTTGTTCCCCAGCTGGTGTAATCTGTAATTGTCGTATCTGAATTGCTGGATCAGCATTTTCCAGCGGCCTGGATCCAGAAGGTCCTACAAGAGACAACAAGCTTCCTGTAAATCATTTCACTGTTTCCAGCCCCAACATCTGAAACTGTTCACGTCTTTTTAGGAAATCATTTTCCTGGGCTTCTCCAATCTCAACTAAGCTTCCTTAATTATACAGGATTTCTCAGTGACTGGTGGATGTTTCAAATTGCAGCTGAGCTTACATTAACCTCCACCCTTCACCCCAATATAATACACACTAGTGAATAAATATAAGAGCCATTTCAACCCATAAAACTGACGGCGCTTGCTTCTTAGCCAAGTCTTCTTTGCAAAAGAGATTCTGTCTCACTGGGATTCTCATTTATGAGGACACACTAGACTACATTTTCTATGTTTCTACAGTAACAGCTAATTCACAGGAACTTGTATGACTGACACCTAAGCCTAATAATTAACAGATTAAAAATGTGTTCAACAAAGAAAAACAATCCAGATTGTTGAAATGAGCAAGCTTTCTGTAAAGAGATGTTTGTTTATGGAAGGAGTCTCTGGTCTCAAGTGTACTTGTTTGTAAATTACTGGGGTATAAGAAGAATAAAACACTGTGGGACTGTTTTTTTTGTATTTTGAGAAAAAGGATGAATAGTCTGTCCAGAAACCTCACCTTGTATGGGGAAATGTGAGTGTCGGAAGGAAATGCCAGCATGCCCATCACCTGCCGAACCTCATCCAGCTGCCCGCCTTCTGCTTGGCTGAAGTGTTTCCGTGCATGTCTGCAACACACACACACACACACACAGCTCGTTTTTACAAACTATATGTACCTAAACAGCCCTTAATCTGTCTAGATTAAAGAAGCCGGTCACTGTACCGTACTGCGTCCATGCGTTTGTTCTGTCGAATGAGCTCAATAAATTCCTGGATCCTTAAACTGAACTCCAAACAGCTCTGAGAGAAAGGAGAAATTTTGAAACACCATGTCTGCAATGTCCCTAAGCTAATGCAATATAAAATAATAGTAAAATCAGTACAACGTTATGGAATGACTAACACAGCAAAAGACCAAATTCAGTATACTAGTCATGAAATAAACAGAATGTGATGTCATACGTGTGCTTACATCAAGGATTTTACAGTGCCTTCAAAGACAATCAGATTTTAGAACCGAAGCTATCTGATTTTGAATTTTAACTCAGGTCTACTAAATGAACAGCATTACCTTCATTTTCCTCAGACGAGACTTGTTGTCATGGCACCAGGCCAAGCAGGTGGCTGTCTCCTGCCTTTCAAGTGATTCCTCCACTTCTTTTGCAGTGAGAAACATCTCAATGTTGACCAAATCCTGGCAAATATATAAATTCATCATTTAAAAAAAAAAAAAAAAAAAATGTATAAACCTTTCTTCATCCTCAGGGGTGAATTTCATATTTTTAGGCACCTCATGTGTTGTAGATTACTACTTTAAATAATTATGTCTGGTCTGATCTGCATGCAAAAAACCAGAGTGGGGAACAGAGACGCACCTCAATCCCACTTTGTTTGGCGAGCTTGACAGCAGTGTTGTAGTAGCCGCAGCGCAGCAGGTGCTCCACCATCATGCGGTCCATGCGTTTCCTCTTCCACACGCTTACATTAGCCGGCTGATCGCTGCTGTGCTCTTTCAGGTGTTCAATACGCCGCTTACAGAGCTTAGCGCTCTCATCTTCAGCCTGGATTGATTCTGCGGCCTTCAAGAGATGTTACAGTGAGTGTTAGAACCCTGTAGGTCCAATGACCAGAAACCAGAAATCCACCAGTTTGAGTGCCGAACCATTATGAGAGGTTCCTAACACACTGTGTAAAACATAACACCACTAGTGTCCTTTAACATCCAAAGCTAAATTCTTCAGTCTCTATACACACCAGAGACATTATAGGCTAGGTACATAGGACTAGACTCTTGAACCTTTTGCAGCCAGGCACACCAAAAAAAAAAAAAAAAAATTCCATGAACCCATTTAATACAGATTTATTTATTTCATGAACTATTCAAATATTAGACTTATTATTCAATGTGTACAATAATATTATGACTATTTATTGTAGCCATAAAGCTTTCGATTCTCAAATTTTCCACCAAAAGAACACATTATTTTGAATTTATTAATGTTAGAATTAAACCTATTTCAGTCATATATGCCAATATCTATAAATACTCAATAATAAATAAATTGTGGGTTGCAATTTCCTGTTGTAACAAAAATTTTAAAATCGCAGCTATGCCTCATGGTCTCCATTTGAGAGCTACTGTTCAATACACAATATGACAAATATATACTTTTTTTTTTTTTTACGTTCACAAGTTTAATCTGTGTAACTATTCAACGGACATTTTGTGAGAATGACCAATAGCGATGTAGCTCCTATTTAGTTCAGTGCACTTCTTTCTTTTTCAGACTACTGATTTACAGTTCCAAGATTTAATTTGCTAAAAATCCTCAAAACCACCTTCACATATTATTTGAATGGCAGTCATGAAGGAAACGTGAGCTCTCATGGTGATAAAATGACACTGTAAAGCCCCTGACCATCACTGGTCCTTTATTTCAGTCCAGCAGCATTTTGCTAAGAGGATTGAAATAAACCTTGCAGACTGAGAAGTGGCTCATCTGTGGTGGAAAAGCCTGGAACGGTTTAAGAACAAGAACTGGGCCAGCTCGATGGAAAAGAGCTATCAGAGTCTCTTCATTTAAATATAAACAAAAAAAAAATTAAGCACATGATTTTTTGCCGATTAAATGTTTAACCTGCGAAGGAATAATATTACTATGTGAGCTTACCTTCCGTTTGAGCGCACTTAATTTCTCCACCACACCATCCAGCAGGGAGACCACAGAGTCCACCACAGGGAAGGAGCTGCTCAGGGTCTTCTCCAGCTCGGCCACCACCATGGTCACGTGACTCGTCTCACGGTCTATGTTCTTCTGCGCTGCACGGAAGCGCTTATTTAAGGTCTCATATGGAACCTGCAGGGAACAAAACATGTTCAAGCCATGAAACAACTATGCCAGTTGATAGGATAAAGACATTCACACAGTTTCCTTTTGTTCACATGGACTGCTACAGCAAACATACAATAACTGGTTCACTTCAAGATATCTCACTCCAGCTGAGATTTGTTATGAAGTAAGACTTCAAGACTTGTATAAGTCAATCAATGTTAGTAGGATGCCTGATTAATAAGGGTCACTTTTTAAAATATCCAGCTGATATCTATATTTAACATAACATAAGGGAAGTGGTAGCTCAGTGGTTAAGACGTTGGACTTCCCGATCGGAAGGTTGAGAGTTCAAATCCCAGCACCGCCAAGCTGCCACTGATGGGCCCTTGAGCAAGGTTCTTAACCCTCAACTGCTCAGTTGTATAAATGAGATAATTGTAAGTCGCCCTGTATAAGGGCGTCTGCCAAATGCCATAAATGTAAATGTAATGTCGCTTTAATATCCTTATGGACAATATACAAATGATTATGTACTAAACCTGATTAACCAGTGTAAAAAGCCTTGATGTAAAAATGTATAAATGTCCTTCCTTTGAGTGTGATACAAACATGTTTCACTGAAATAATCAGCAATGTTATATTCTAATATGAAGTCATAACTGGCCCTTTAAATGTATTACTGCACATTGTTCTGCAAAATAATGTCAATGTGGTCCAGTTTACTTAAGCAGGTTAAATCTTTATAAAATTTCATATTGATTTCCCTTCTAATCTACACTATATAGCCAATAGTATGCGAACACCCAACAATCACACCCATATGTGGTTCTTCCCCAAACTGCTGCCACATAGTTGGAAGTGCACAAATGTCTAGAATGTCTTTGTATGCTATTGTAGCATTACAATTCCCCTTCACTGGAACTAAGAGGCCCAAGTCTGTTCCAGCATGACAATGCCCCTGTGCACAAAGCCAGCTCCATGAAGACATGGTGTACCAAGGATGGAGTGGAAGAACTCAAGTGTCCTGCGCAGAACCCTGACCTCGAAGCCTTTGGGATGACATGGAACGGGCGACTGCACCCCAGAACTCCTCGCCCAACATCAGTACCTGACCTCACTAATGCTCTTGAGGCTGAATGAGCACAAATCCCCACAGTCATGCTCCAAAATCTAGTGGAAAGCCTTCTCAGAAGAGTAGAGGCTATTATAACAGCAAAGAGGGAATAAATCCGGAATGGGATGTTCAGCAAGCACATATGGGTGTGATGATGAGGTGTCCACAAACTTTTGGCTATGTAGTGTACGTTTCCTTACCTCACATTGTCCTGTACTATTCTGTTCCTTACTGTTGTGTACAGTACTTACCTTGTGTTTATTAAAACAAACCTACATTGTTTCACCCAGGTAATCTGTATTTCAGTATACTCAGACAAAGTATATTAGTATAATTTAGTACAGTTATAGATATGTGTTCATTTGTTATTGGTGATACTCTCACCTACCACTTTATTAGGAACACCTGTACTCTTGGCAGGATAATAAAAATAAATTTAATTTACATCCAAGATCAGAGAATCAAAAATATGCTCTCCTAGTGACTTTGTGGCATGGCTGTTGGTGCCAGACAGGCTGGTTTGAGTATTTCCGAAACTGCTGATCTCATGGGATCTCCAGTTTCGATGAGCCTGTACCCACTGTATCCTCAGATTCCTGTTCTCGGCTGACAGGGTTGTAACCCAATGTGGTCTTCCGCTGTTGTAGCCCATCCACCTCGGGGTTCAACGTGCATTCTGAGATGCCGTTCTGAACACCACAGCTGCAAAGAGTGGTAGCCTTCCCGTTAGCTCAAACCAGCCTGGCCATTCTCCTCTGACCTTCCCGTCTGCATAACTGCCACTCACTGGATGTTTTTTTCCCTTTTCACTCCATTTGTAACTCTAGAGACATGAGTTGGGCATGAAAATCCCAGAAAGAACCCAAGCAGTTTCTGAAATACTCAACCCAGCCCATAATTAATAAAGATCACATGTTAATTCTTAATGTAAGTCATTCGGTCATGTGGATTTTGTCAGCATCATTATACTCCAAATAATGAATGAATAAATCCAACGATTTGCAATGGCATGCCTCAAATGATCTTGATGTTCTAGGTACATCTGACAGGAAGCAGCACAAAATGAGCAGATGATAGCATTTAAATTCTGCATGCGTGCACAGTGAATGGGAGTGAAAGAGTCAGACAAAGTGAGACAGATTCCCTCTCGTTTAAGCTCAATCTATCCCTGATATTAAGCATCTGATCTCGACATGTAGCTCTCCCGAGCAGCATTACTGCATGCCTGATGGATGTAGGAGGGGGGAAAAAAGCAGTGGCGCAGAGAACAAAGGTGGCAAAGCAGCCATCACATGTTCTGCCATGACTAAATCCAAGCCATGCTGGGAACGTGAATGTGAATTTCTCTCAGTGTTGCTGTGTACAGGATCGCGATATAGTCATCTGCATGCACAGACATCCTGATCAGCGTGAACAGTGAGGCATGGGCATGTATGATCAGCATACATACACCGCCTGCATGTGTGCACAGTGCTCCTGCGCAGATCATTACAGTCACCAGACTCGCTTAACAAGGTGGGAAAGGGGAAGGATGGTATACAACATAAGCTAGGTACAGGACTTGTGTCGATGACAAGCTAACGGCAAATAACCAGAATGGCATGTTGCATTTACGCCATATTAGCTAGTAGCAATCTGGCCTAAGCCATTTTAGGACCAAGGCACCGTTTATTTATTTCAGGAGCTAGGCATTTATTTGAGCAGGCAGCTAAAACAGCTCTTGCCTGCAGGGGAGGCTATAACATGATCCGATGAGCATCAGAGCGTTTCTAATAACATCCCGAATTTAAAGCTGATTTTACTAAACAAAGCACGCTAACGGAGCTGGATTACATTTACAACAAACAGTGAACAAAAACAACTTTATTCTTTTTTAAAAAAAAATAAAAACAGTATACTAATTAAAACCCTGATATCCACTAATGTCTCATTCCCCCTTTCTGTCTCTCTCTGTCTCTCTCTCAACTGAGTTGTTTTGCTAACTTGTTTAGCTTTAGCTACCTGAACAAACCCGCACAGTTCTACATTGATTACAAATCTTCCGACATCTACTTTAAACTACAGTGTTCGCCACACAGCTAGCCTAAACCAGCTTAAACTGACCCGACAATTCCCACGGGTGTCTTCATTAAAAATTAAGCAGTTACCAACCTTCAAAGTTGGATATTCTTGAACCTTAAGAGCCATAGAGAGTTGAGCAGCTGTTTCTTGCACCGCCATCTTGGTTTGGGGGAAAATGCTGCGCATGCGCAGAACAAATCGGGGCGCTAGTGACAGGTCCGCTTGTTCATCAGTCGCCCTTACAGTAGATTTCACAGTGAAAGGTTTCTCTACTGCCTCCTCGTGACGACACGACACATTACAGCTCTGAAATCTTGAAAAAAAAAAGATATATACATATATATATATATATATATATATATATATATATATATATATATATATATATATATATATATATATGTGTGTGTGT
>CM075009.1:5389171-5414670 GCA_037576675.1 Pangasius sanitwongsei | reverse complement strand
TATATATATATATATATATATATATATGTGTGTGTGTGTGTGTGTGTCCATCACACCTGACCATCACACCTTTATGTGGGTCTTCCCCAAACTGTTCTGCACAATTTTGTAGAATTACTTTGTTTGCTGTAGCATGACAATACCCCTGTGTACAAAATGAGCTCCATAAAGAGCCCAACATCAGTCCCCAACCTCAATAACACTCTTGTGGCTGAATGGCCGCAAACATTCCAAGTGGAAAGCCTTTCTAGAGGAACAGAATGTTCAAAAATCACATATACTGTAGATGTAATGGTTCACAAACTTTTGGCCATATAGTGTATATCAGTTATACAAAATATTTAAAAAATTTAAACATTAAAAAAAAAAAAAAATCTAAAATTGCAAATACAAGTATCACAATTTTTAAAATTGTTTTAGCTTGATAATCCCCGTCATATTGTACATGATTCATAGTTTAAGATAAAAAAAACTCTAATATTCCATTAAAATTCAATGCTTTTGCCTGCCCCTAAACATGTTTCAGTTTTTGACTATATCACCAAAAGTTATTATTGCTTATAATAACCTATGTCAATTTATTTAACATTTCTGGAAGGAATCTCCAGTGTGACAGCCAGAGTTTTCAGACATGGGAAAGTTTTCAGGACTTCAAGAGTGAGAAAAAAGAGAGACACGTTGTTCATTAATGAATAAAAATGCAATTGTTGGTAAACTGAGTGGGATAAGAGTAGACAAAAAAAACACCCCATGATGTGCTGTTATTGGAAAATAATTCGCTTACGTGTTGGTAACAGCCCTCTGCTTCTCACTGGGCCATGTCACACCAACCCACTGTTGATTAATTTCATATAAAAGCACGTCCCACCGTACTCAACAGGATACTGTAGGTGCTGATGACGAGGTTATATAGAAATGCACGCTTTTCTGATGTTTAATGATGCAGTGTATCATGTTTTTCAACCTACAGAAAAGGCAAAGTGACTAGGACAAGATGTATGGATTTGTTTTGTAAAAAGATCTTTTTTTTATAACCAGCTTAAAAGGAAACAAATGTTTCCTGGAGTTAATAAAGCAGGAAATTTGAGTTTATATTTATGTGATATTGTCTTATTAGGTAATTATGTTATGATGCAATGGGCTATTAGATTAGTAGCCTGGCCTATATGCATAGATTTTTAGTATCTAAATTAAACTGGTTTGTGCCCCCAGTTAACCTACAATCCCCATCTTTTACGATTTGCCTGTGGTCTTTGGCACACAATAACTTCATCCTAGCGAACACAGAGCATTTCCCTAACACTATCATTTGGTTCCCTTTTAGATATTTTTTGGGAACCATTTCATAAAGTTCTGGGAACATACTTTAGTTATCAAAGTCAGTGCTTTTCCCAAAATGTTCTAGAAACATACTTTTATGATTATTTGACAATCCACAAGTGATGTTTGCCAAATGTTGCTTTAAGGTACTATTTTTTTTTTTGTAACTACAAACTAATATACCAGGAATGTTCCTGTAATGATGTGTCATGGTCTCATAACAGGAAGTTCACCAAATAGGTAGGCCTATTATTTCTGTTACTACAAACGTAACATGTCATTAGTTACAGGAATCTTAGGGGACTATTCTCTAAACCATAATTCATAATGAAACTCCAAAGTTATATTTCTGTAAAGAAAACTTTGTTGGAAAACCAAACAGGAACTAAAACAGGAACTTTCCTCAGAATGTTTCAGGAACCAAAAAACAAATGTTCCCAGAATGTTCTGGGAGCCAATCATTGTTAACTGGTATATATTCAGATGCAGTCTTTAGAATGATTCCTGACGGATCATTATTCTGCAAACAAGGATTTTATTTTTCCCTTAAATATTGCATGGCATATTTTAGACACTGCTGTGCAAAAGTCTTAGACACCCTATTTTCTTTAGTACAGATTTTGTTATAGATGTTTATTTTTATGACTTCTGTATTATTGAATCAGTACAAAAAGATTTTCTATTTCCAAACATTATTTTTCCAAAAATAAAATAATAAATGTTACAGAAAAAATTTGTATGTCAGTAAAGAAAGCAACATATTACATAACAGACCCCTTTACAGGCAAAAAAATTAAATAAAAGAAAGAAAGAAAGAAAGAAAGAGGGCTGATAAGTTTTCCTGCAAAATAAGAAGCACAAATTGCACTTGAGACTACTATTTAAAAAAAGAAAGAAAGAAAGCACACCAGATATCGACTTCCTTTAGTTTATTACTGTTTACTGCACTTTTTCTGCATATTTTCTTCTATGTAGAAACATATTCCTTATTTTTGAAGGCATCTTTGCTTTACAGCATGTCTTTGCACATGCCCAAGACTATGAAATGTGTCAAATGTTATTTAAAGTAAGGTGTGTATCTGTCTTGCTTTCTTCAAAATGGAAAAGAGAAATATGGAAATAAACAGTCTAATCTGAACGGTTCATTACGTAACACATTTGTAGTGTGAACGCGAAAGCGTCCTGGACAACATCAAATACGTCATCACTGCAAGAGAGTGAATTAAAAAGCACTAAAGCAGCTGCGTCTTGTGGCATCTTTCGGCATCTCATCTCCTGTTCTTTTATAAGTTTTGTTAGCAGACCACACAAATAAAACGTTTGATACAGTCCAGGTAGATAAAATAGGATTCACGGGATGTAGAAAAGAAATGCAGCGGAAGGCTAATGTGTGTGACATCCTTTCTCCTGCCGAAATGATGTATGAAATCCGAACGAATGCAAGTGGTCACAGGAGACGCACTTTGAGGCCAGGTGTGAACGGGTACGCGTCTCGGCTGTCGCCTCGTGATCTGATCACTCGAGACGGATGTTAACAGCAGAACGTGTGAACGCGGCTGAGAAGGCGCATCCCAAACACAAACAAGCGTTCCGGACCGGACTTCAGTTTTCCAAACGTTTTCTCAGCCACTTAATTTGTGCTTGTGCTGAGACTACCGCTTAAACTTTTATACCTGATCATGTTTTACACATCTTCCAGGTTATTTGTGCAAGTAAGAAAGTAAAAAAAAAAAAAGACTATTGCACCTTTAAGTAGTCAAACAGTTTGCAAGGTATTCACATTTACAAAATGTATGTTTTATTTTATTTTATTATATTTTTGATTGTATTTTATTTTACGTTTTTTAATTACTTGTCTTGTTATGTTGGTTTCTCACACCATGGGTCTGAGGGAAACGAAATTTCAATCCCCTGTGTGTCCTGTACATATAGCAGAATTGACAATAAAGTTGACTTTGACTAGTGTAGTCTGCCTTAAATGAGATGATCAAAATGGATCTCATGAAATAACCCATAGCAAGCACGGGGAATGTGTTTAAACTTCCTGTGATAGGAAATGTTTCTGAACTGTTTCACTGCACTAATGGAAAAGCTTTTCACTGACCCAGCCTTATACCAAAACTCATTTGAACCTTTCATCCTCAGCCAGCACAAACAACTCATGTTAACCTCCTTCTCTGTTCATCCCTGGTGAAAGAACCCTCCCCCCACACATTCACCTTCTCCCCTCTTTCCCTCGTTCCCCCTCCTTCCCTCCTTCCCCTTTTTCTCCACCCCGTGCTCAGATTTCATTTTCCTGTCCGAGCAACTCAGAGTGACCCCTCCCTCCTGATACTTGAGTGCTTCAATCCTAAATCGCACCATTTTCACTATAAAGTGCACTACATCTTCGCGTAAAAGTCATTATTTTACGCGGATTCGTAGTTCACCTTAGTAGGAAGTAAAGAGGCGTTTGGAACAGTGGTTACACCGAGGCGTGATTTGATTGGACCATTCCCAAAGGTAGCGCATCCCTGATTGGTTGGTTCGCGTTCCCTCGGCTGTGATTGGTCAGTTTTTTTCTGCAATGGATACCCGAATCCCAGGCACGCTGAGGGACTGATTGCGGCTCCAAAAGCGGGTGATATGCAAGGTTTGTGATTGTTTTTGCCCCCCTTTTTTCTCCTACTTCCTGTGTGCTGTAGCCAGCTGGCTCGTCATGTGCACTGACACAGGCTTTTCTTGTTTTCCCCACAGGCAGGGAGAGGCACTTTAGGGACTGGTTTAGTGTCGACAGCCTTCCTAGCTAAACACACTGCATTTGAGGGAAGTGTTAGGTGTTTTTTTTTTGGTGTGCAGAATGTGAATCAAATTTATGGAGGATTTACATTACTTGATCTCAGTCAACAACAACAACAACAAAAACTAATATAAGATGATTATAGATCTTCCTATAGAAGTATTGTGCTTTCATTTCTCACCAACCAGCTGATCAGGAATTTGAATTAAACCTTCATATATCAATTCCTCTGATTCTTAAAGTGCCCTTGAAATCAGAGGTGTTTCAGAGCTTTCTGAAACTGTCCATCAGTGTTATGGACACTATTATGATAGCATATCTAGAAAGATTTTGTTTTGTTTGATTTTTTTAGCTTCTAGGAAAATGAAAACTTGTTTCGATGACTCATCCTGTACTAGTCTTGTGTTCATCCAATTAAAGCTTTCCAGAATGTATATGTCCCGCCCCTTAGATAGGATAGGATAGGATAGGATAAGATAGGATAAGATGTTGTTCTTGTCAAAGCGGACAGGTGTAAATCAAGGCGACAATGAGAAATTCTCCACAGTTGAAAACAGGCCCTTGGTAAACTCTTTGTTGTTCTCCATATTTAGCTAGCTTGCTAAGCTAAGCTACTGTTAAGCATGGTTAGTCAGGGGTGTGGCATATCTCAGATGCTATTGGCTGGTGTGCAAGTCAGTCAGGTACTTCAATATGCCCTCGTTCTGACTTCATGTTTGAAAAGGAAATACATCGGAATCAAATCATAGCTATGAAGCAATCTTATGGTGATTTTAACAGAGACGTTCTCTGGATGATTATTTGAATGATACAGAATCTCAGGATATTTCGATCATGACTAAAATGCTTTCCCACATTTTAACTGAATTAAATACATCTGTATGTGTAAATGCTCATATCTTGATATTTCGATATTTCTGTAATATTACGATATTTCGATAATTTCGATATATTGTGCAGCCCTACAGCAAACCGTGTAGTGTGTGGTGTGACAACTGAGGGAGACAAGTCTAGGACAGGCCCAAGCATTACAGCAGTATTTTGTGGTCTCTGTAGAACAACATATCCTCACAGTAACACAACTAGACCAGCTGAAATCCCGTCAGAGAGAGTGTGGGGAAACAGCAGAGTACAAAACCGAGTCTGTGTCTCGCAACCAAAAAAGACATAATTGTAGCTAACAAGTAAGCAAAGTCTACGTTAACTGAAAGGATTCTGGTGTTAGGAACACTAGTCTTGTAGTTCTTGTAACTAAAGAGGCAGATGTTTACACTAAATTTGTCTTAGTGGTTAAATTTAGCATAAGTGGAAAAACGATGCAAATCTGTGACACACCTCGTTCAGAAAATCATCCACAGTTCATGAAGAGCCTACAGCAATCTCAAATAGGACATCACCATGGTGCATATAGCATAAACGAGGCCAAACAACAGCAAACCCGATTGACGTAGTATCGTGGGTGAATATTCCTTTTTTATGAACCTGCTGGTCTGTTTTCTTATGTACCACTCGTTCTGGTTTCACATTTAGTCATCATTCTTGTCTAGGTTGAGATCTTTAGCTATGGAACATCGTCCAAAGGTCATGCTGAATTGGAGTTCTGTCAACACTAAGCACCTCAAATCAGAGGCTAGTCTTCAAAATAAGGAGAAGGATCATTTCAGGAAATGGCAACCTTGGCTGTAGGGATAGGTTTACCGCTGTGGGGATCGTTTCAATAAAATGGGCTTTACTGTAATGGTGGACCACAGAGTCATTTTTAGCACAACTGCCTCATAACCACAGGCTCTGTATTTGTTACAAGCTGAGTTGAATAGGAGGCGTGCGGTCACACAGAATTTATTACAAGAGGGAGGGTTGAATTTAACAATTCTCCACACAGCTCTGTGTGTGTGTGTGTGTGTGTGTGTGTGATTGTGTGTGTGTGTGTGTCGGCGAGGTAGCAGCCGTGCATGCCTCAAACAGTTTAATCTTTCTTTCTCAGGGGCTTCTCCTCTCTCCCCCCACCCGTTTCTCTCGTTCCATTCCACAATGGCATATTGTTGTTTTAAGCCGTCCAGCTGTCACAGTCCTCTGACAGCTCTCTTCCTCCACTGTCTTCCTTTCTTCCTATCAATGGATTGATCAGACCAGGGTGGGTGTAAAATGTCGCCAAATCATTATTACTTTGCCATTTTCACAGTGGAAACAGAGCATGATGGAAAGTACCGCTAATGGTCAAAAACATCCTTATTGACCAGATTTATATTAAAGCTTAATGCTTGGCTTGCAATGAAAATGGTGGTTTCACTACATTTTAAAGAAATCTTAAGTAGGGACATAAATAAAAAGTATCTCATTTTAAACTCTTAAACTATTTTTTTTTTATTTTTTTTTTTTAAAATAACCAAGTAACTACTAAATGGCCCGAACAGCTCTAACCTTTACCCTTTTAGGAATAGTCATGAATCTATGAACACGCATGAATATGCAATCTGAAAGCGCCCCCGAATCCACCTACCATCCTAAATACTGTCGCTAGTTGACTATTTAACCGCGAAAGTAGCTGACATTTCTGACATTTTCAGTATCTGAGCTATGATTTATGGTTATCAGGCTGGGCAATATGATGAATATGACAATATGACAGACTGTGTCACTATACACGTTTCAGTAATATCTTTTTATATTTGAAAAACAATGACAGACTCTGGATGTAGCTGATTTCAGGTTCAAATTTTTGTACTGAATTTTAATAGTTTTTGAAGATATTACAATTTTTACAGAATTTTTATTTTCCCTTCATTTCAGTGTTAAATATTAATATCAGTGTAGACATTAAATAACAGATAAAAATGCAACATTACAGTTTTATTAGCATAGTTTTTTTTTTTTTTTTTTTTTCCAGCACACCCATATGTTGCCATGGATACTGCGTGTCGTAGAAATGTTGTTAAGTATCGTGATTTGTTAATCACTAGTTCATCACAAGGAGGATCTGTGGCTAAACATTTTAAAGCACCAGGCCATCCTTGAATTATTTTCACTTTGAATCAGACAATAAGTTAGGATTATTTGCGTATCAGATTGGTGATTGGTTGAATGTACTTTGTGACCTCACAAACTAAGATCATGTATGACAGGTTCATTTTAATAACAGATAATTTAATTTAAACATACTTAACATGACAAAAACATGGCATTTTGTTGGGTTAAACCGACATGGCGCGAGGCCCTGAGTAGGGTGGGTCCCAGTGAAGTCACAAATAAAGGCATCCTCTGCTTGAGTACAAATCTGCCTGGACTTCTGCACAACAGCACACGTGCCTCATTTGCTCAGCTTCCCAGATTGGCTGGTTAGCCAGGAAACTTAGCAGCTAGCCGCTTTCTGTAGTATAAATAGCATCCCATCATCACACCATTGACAGTTAGTGCCTCTGCAGAATAAGTGTGAGGAAAAGAGGGAGTCGTCTTGCTAAACGCATGTTCAATGTCTTAGGAGGAATATCTTGTATTTAAACATTTCTGCACTTGAAAAAAAATGGCAGTCTTGGGTTTAAATGACCTTTTGTATGGTGAACAGAAGAAAACTAGGAAAGGCACAAGAAAATAAGGAATGGAAGACAGCCTTTTTTTGCGAACACTACCAAAAATACTGCCAAGGAATACGGTCTCAGAGTACTGATTTTATTGATATTTTGATGTGTCCATCATAACTAGCTGAAATATTGCTGTTTGTCTCGTAAACAAGTACAGCCTACCTATAAATAATCAGAGAAATGAAATGGGATTTATACCTTCTTGACACTTTTATGATCTGTTCTGAGTTCTCTGATGGAGTACGGCTACAATGTTCAGAACTTTAGTATCGCTTTATGGGATTATTTATTAGAATACAGACAATTCCAGTAAATGATTATAACCAGATTTCCACAGTCTTCCTTCTAAAGACTTTTGTGCAAGGTCAGCATTATTCGTCGCACTGTAGGAGATAATCCCAAGAAAATCTGGACCAGATACTGACTGTGCATTAAAGAAAATTACTCCATTCTGATTATGATATCTATCAGGGTGATCTGGGCTTGTGCAGTGGATGGGATCATGTAAACAGAAACAAGTGAGCTTGAGGTATTAAGGATAATGTATTCTGCCCATTAGCATGTTTTATTTACGTTTCGCCATTACCACTACCGCATCTGTAGCTGTCGCGTGAGTTTCATGTCATCCTATGCCGTCCTCCTATTGGCAGCTTTTAGACAAGCATCGTAGCAGCGAACATATTTTGATGATTTGTAATCAAAAATATCTGACCTTGCCCAAACAGTCATCAGTAAATGCCACCATTTGGTCACCGTGTCGCTAAATCGCCTGCTGGTGAGCATCCCATATTATGCGTTCTAAGACCACCAATGTCACCTGATAACCAAAGAATTATATTATGTTGTGTGGTTTTTATCTGACAATAACATCAGGCCAAAACTCAAAATGCGTAAACCTAACTTCAAGGTAAAGATAGTTGCAAACTTCTTTTAAGTGTGATTCACATGAGGCTACCAAAGTGTGTAATTTTGATCAGTATATATTTATTTTCTTATTGTTTTGGATCAAACATGAGTGGCCCAATTTATCGACAAATTTTAGACTTTTGCAAATAGTTTCCTTGTGTTAAATTACCCAGAATTCACTGTCGCTAAGTGTGAACATAACACAAGAGTTAAACATGGACATGCCACTAACATGGCCTCTTCTTCTTGTTCTTCTTCTTCTTCTTCATTGCCTTCTTCTGACAATTATTTTTGGGTTGTTTATTTATTTATTTATTTAAAATCAACCATAAGCTGTCCTTCTATCCATCCATCCATCCATCCATCCTCTGTACCGCTTATCCTACACAGGGTCGCGCGGAACCTGGAGCCTAGCCCAGGGGACTCGGGGCACAAGGCGGGGGACACCCTGGACGGGGTGCCAACCCATCGCATCACACACTCGCACACCCATTCACACACTACAGACAATTTGGAAATGCCAGTCAGCCTACAACACATGTCTTTGGACTGGGGAGGAAACTTGTGTACCCGGAGGAAACCCCAGAAGCACAGGGAGAACATGCAAACTCCTGTGCTTTCCAATGTACGCAAAGTTTTGTTTCCTTGTGTTAAAACATCCAGGTCTCGCTGTCAAAACAGTGTAATTTACGCTAAGCTTGCTCTGTCGCTGGGGAGGTACATTTATATTTCCTATCTTTTAATGTATATCTGTCATCTGGAATATGTATATGAATATATGGATATAGTGTACCTTTAAAATGATTTAAGGTAATTAATTCCCTTTTAGAGTACAGCTTAAAGGGTACTTTGTAGGTAAAAAAATGCATAGTAAGGGTAAAAAAAAAAGTGTACACTTAAGCAACAAGGAATAGTACAGTTTAGTACCCTTTGCCCTGAAAGTGTACCACAAACAGGAATCTAAGGACCTCTGTTTTACATAATGCATTTAAAAACAAAATACCAAGAATAAATCAGACATGGGGTTTTTGTTTGGTTTAGTTTTTGGTCTGAGGGGGAAAAGCATAATATCTAATAATTACACTACATGAAATGTTCTCTCTCTCCTCTCCTCTGTCCTGCCCTGTAGTTGTTCCCCAGAATTTCCATATTTTTTTTCATGCTTCTTTTTCTTTTTTTTTTTCTTCTCAGGAAACAAAAGATCAATTTTGCGCGAGCAAAAAAAAAAAAAAAAAAAAAGGCTCCACCCCATTGCTCTTCCCTCTTTCTTGCAGCCACCACTCTCTCTCTCTCTCTCTCTGACACACACACAAATGCACTGACACTTGCGCTGCCATTCTGTGTGTGTGTGTTGAAATAGAAAGTGAGGGAGCAAGAAGGAAGAGAGAGAGAGAGAGAGAGTGTGGTGGTGGGGCGAGCGTGCGCATATGCTCGTGCGTGCGCGCGCGCGTGTGTGCAGCAGCTACACTACAGCGGAGACGGAGGAGGGAAAAAAAGGGAATAAGAAAATTCGAGGTAGCCGCCATATGCTGAGGATTTGGTGAATGTGTCGTTGAAGGGCTTGTTCGTTTGGACCTTACACGATGGGGAGCTCACACTTGCTGAACAAAGGCTTGCCTTTAGGTAGGTAAATCGTTTCGCTTTTGTTGCGCGAGCCCGCACGTGAAGAAGCGGTTGTAAGCGCGTGATATATGCGCGGCGATTATTTGGGCGTTGAGCGGTAAAGCTGTGTGTGTGTGTGTGTGTGTGTGTATGTGTGTGTGTCTCCCCCTCCCCCTCTTTCTTCCCTCCTCCTTTTGCTTATGCTTATGCTTTTCCTTTTCCTTTCGTCTTCTCTCCTCTCTTCTCTCCTCTCTCTCCCTCCTTTCCTATTATCTTTCATTCATCCTGTGCACAATGCCGCATGCTTTTTTTCTGCAAAGCCGTTTTGGTTTGTGGGTTTGTGTGCAACGCGTGTGTGTGGGTTTGCGCGCGTGCAGTGTGAGGTTCTCTCTGCTTCCACGCTGGATGTCTGTCTGTCTGTCTGTCTGTCCTCGTGCGTGGAAAATCAGAGAGGTTTGGCAAGGACACAGTGCCTCTCACATTTGGGAGTCCTCCCAACATGTTGTACAGTGGAAATGTGGCTTCCAGTCCTGGCCTTGACTCTCTTCCTAATTTTTTCACTCCCTTCGAAGGGAGGAAATTTTCATTTCAAGGCCAGTCAGAACAGGAAGAGCACAAGAAATGTTATTATTATGATGATGATGATGATGATGATGATTATTATTATTATTATTATTATTATTATTATTATTATTATTATGCATTAATTGCATATGCACATGAAAAAATTCTCATCTTGATATCATATTTTATTACACTATTATAAATCTTATAATAGCCGAAATAAATAATAGCACTTCCACCTCTTTTGACCTTATCGACACTATTGAAGTCTCATTTTCATCCACACTATGCACCAAATAAAGCCCAGACCCCCATCTAGGGTCATGTCAGAAGCTCCTCATGTGTTTAATCATGGGCTGGGTTTGTTGGCCTTGCCCAGCAGCGAGCAGTGTCGGTTTGAATTATTGCCCATGGATGGCCGAGGTAGACGATATCTCGTTGCTGTGAAGTGGCTAATTCAAACAGATCCCACAGACATACACATCCCCAGAGGCCAAGCATTAAGAACACTGCAGCATTCACATAGATCCACGCCACAGCCATATTTCTTTCCATGATTTGTTTCACACATGTGCATGATTCACCTGTTTAAAAGAGCGTTTATACAGCAACATAAAGGTTCAACAGAGCACTATCAGCACAGAGTTAACATTACTCATCGTGCTGTTTAGTCCTTATTTGGTCTGATTGCATGCATGACACAGATTAGGTATGCTTATATCATGCTGGCAGTTTGTTTTCTTTATCTGAAAATTGAACAGTGGGGGGAAAAAAAGCTATTAGTCGGGAAAGCTAGACACTGCTAGACTTCACACAGCGTGCGCATGTAAAGGTTTATGCGAGGAACGTCGATCCTGGGTAGAAAAACAGAGGAAACGTAACTGTGTATGACAGAGGGCGGTTGAGGGATCATCTAAGTAATAACCAACATAAATAATGGTGGATAAATGTATATATGTGTGTGTGTGTGTGGAGGGAGGTGGCCCGCATCTGGGGGTGTGTGTGTGTGTGTGTGTGTGTGGAAGAGATGTTGGGGAAAACAGTCACGTCATGTCTGTACATGCCAGATTAGATACAGTATACATGGATCAGGCATGTCTAATTCACAGATGCACATATTACATGTAGTAGTGTAATACCTGTGATGTCATACGACACAGCATTGTCTGCTATTCCTGGAGGGTATTACATGAACCGTGCCATTAAAGGGTTCATACATGGTTTCGCTATTTAATTACACACGTTACAGAATGGCATGGCTGACTCTGGCTCAGGTGATGGAGAGTCAGGTTTAGATAATAACAGTAGTATATTTTCCTGCTTTTTAATTTAAATGAGATGAGCCTAGTTGCATTCATTAGGAATGCTCATTCATTCGTTTATCCTCAGTAAGCGCTTTATCCTGGTCAGGGTTGTGGGGGATCCAGAGCCTATCCCGGGAATACCAAGTGTGAGGCGGGAATACATCCTGGACGGGACGCCTGTCCATTGCAGGGCACCATGCACCCACACACATTCACACACTCAGTCACACCCTCATTCACACCTAAGGGTCAATTCCACTGAATTATTATGAATATTCCTAATTATTAGAACGAATATTCACAATATTTTATTTAAACAAAATTACTACATTATCCAAAATTGTTTCTTTGTATGTGTGTGTGTGTTTTTTTTTTTTAAACTTTAACAGAACTCTTGTCTAGTGAAAGGAAGGCCACATGCAGTGTGAACTGTAAATGTGTCCAAAATAAACCCCCTAAAAAAATTGCACTAGGTTGGGACATGCTTTATTCTTGTAGACATTGCTGAAAAAAAATGATTGAAGAGTCCATTGAGTCACTATTGTCATTTGTCTAACACACACCTGTGTATAAACCTAGAAAGGCAGGAAAATCTAACAATATAACTAACAGAGCAGACAGACAGAATAGTACCTGAGGCTCAGTTCATCTTTTTTTTTTTTTTACAGACATCATGTGTGTGTTTATCTAGGCATTATCAGCATCTCATATCAGATTAAGGAGCAAACAGGAATGGTGGCATTTGCTGACGTTAAACTTCAGCACACAGTGCACACATGAACTTTTACCCTGCAGTGTATATACCTTAAATCTCGAACCTCCAACTTCAGACTTTTTCCGGACTTTATCGAGATTCTGTGCTGAAAACATTGCTGGGAATTAATACATATTTTTAATACATAAAGAGAAAAAAAAAACACATTGGGGACATGCTGTTATATTGTGATGTGGCCCAATTGGAAGAGAAGCACATCCTGAAGTGTTTTATTCCTCTTATACAGCAGCAATTTGCTAATGATTACAAGTTTTAAATTGTTCATGAAGAACACACTGAACTTTTTAGCTGTTTAGATTTACGGTTAATGTTGTGGAATGATTGCAAGAAGTTATCATGTTACTGAAAAACCTGAAAGTGCAAATTTGGCGTCCTGAAGATTCACCCATGACTGAAAATTTACTGACTGTTACAAAGTGCCGATGCCAGAGACACCATATTTCTTTGTTAAATAACAAGACCGCTTCTTTTTTTATTATTATTAGTAGTAGTAGTGGTAGTACTGTAGCTATTATTAGTCTTAAATTGTGAGACCAATTGCCATGTAAGTCACTGTGAATGTGCTATTTAAAAAATGTTACTATATAAAATATAAAATTTTGGAAAGAGTGAATTAATAAAAACCTGTGATTTGAATTACAGCCGTAATTAAACAGCGCTTTAGTATGTATTTAGTAAGTATATAAAGTAGTCTGTGCATGTAGAGGAAAATTGTAATGAATTTTTTCAAACAATTTTCTTTTCAATTAGTTTATTGTAATCGTACCAGATAACCATGTTCAGAATTAACCATTTGAACGGTCACGTCTGTAATTAGTTGCTCAATGCAAACATGTAAACTGTCAGGTGAAAATCTTAATAATGAACAGGAGATGCAGGTGCCGTTCATCTGATACGCTCGCGAACGTGACTTGCTTCCTCGTGATCCCGCACTGCCTTATGTATTGTGTGAGATGTGTATAATCATGTTCTTTGGTACGATTAGCATTTAATATTTTGTCTCAGGTTATCTAAGAGTCCATTTCAGGATGCATTGCGATATATTCAGAAAGCGCAAGTGTGACAAGTGAGAAAATGCCCCAGCGTGCTCGGTTATGTGCACTGTAACTGGCAGCAGCGTTTTTTTTTTTTGTCAAAGTCAGTGACAAACGTTCTTCATGTTTATCCCAGAGATATGTGAACATCTCACTGGGGGCCAAGTACAGAGTTTATTCTTCAGGACGTGCTTTATTTTGGGAATCGTCCCCGTGAGACTAACCTTGAGTGTTAATGTTTGTGTCTATCCTTGAAGCTGGGATTTTTTTTTCTTGCACAGAAACAGGGCTGTCACAAGAGCAAAGCTGTTTTAAGGCCCACAGGAGAGCAGTTGTTTAAATGGTTCACTTATTTTTGCATTTTATTACCTTATACTTGTATAATGGGCTGGTGACTATAATTATGCTTCTTTATTTTGTTTAGCCTACAGGCAACCCGTTTGCTCAGATTATGAGGAAATGTAAAAAGAGTGGTGAAGTAGCCTTTTGTTTTTTTCGGCACCAAAGATCGGTTACACATTACCCATAAACCAAAACTATTTGATTTACAATTTAACCAGCTTTTTTTATTTGCCTTATTTTACTGGAAAATTACTTTTATATTTCGTTAATCATTGTACTTTTACAGTACTTTTTATACTTTTATTGTTTTTATAGATTTTCTTTGTTTTGCATTATTGTCTTTCTGTCACTGCAATTATATATTGCATTTTTTATTATTTGGCTATTTATTGTTTTATTTTTGACTACTTTTTTCTGTTTTCTTTTTTTTTTTTAATTTCAGGATGTACAGCACGTTGGGCTTACTTATTATTATTATTATTATTATTATTATTATTATTATTATTATTATGCTGCAATTAAAGTAATTTTCTTCCATAAAGTTAAGTAATTGCAAGGACAACCAAGCCTGATTGGTTAGTTTTAATTATACATATGACCAATCACGTCTTCTGTACAGCTGTATAATAATAATAATAATAATTTTTAGTTCCAAGCCTTCAAATGTTGTGCATAAAAGATTGGAAGTTTAAAATATGGTATTTATGAGAAAGGATGTTAAAGAACCAAAGTAAATCACAAATGAATTAATTGTAGCGCTCTGACAATTCCTATGAACAATCAAAATGTATTAAATAAAACAAGTCCCTAAGCTAAGAACAGGCCAGAGTTTTCAAAAACAGTTACTGAGGTAGTATTCCTTATGTTCTCCCGAGTTTAGATCCTTTAAACTTCCAGCTGAGTGAAGTGCTCGATGTTGTACAAAAATAGATGTTGGTGCCGAATCCATTTGTGTTCACGGAGAGCATATAACCATTGATCAGTATTGTGAAAGTTTTTCCTCTTATTGACTTTCCTTTTATGCTGTATCTTTATCTAGAGTCATTGAACCATCTTGCTCTTTTTTTAAGGCTGTAATGCTGGAGCGTGAGGTGGCCTCGATTTCCAAGCTGCAGCTTGTATAGCCATGATTCATTTCACCACAAAGTGGAACTGATCTTTGCTTAACGGGGGAGGCGAGCCTTTCGTTCTATACAAGTCCAGTTGCTGTAATTGAGACATCTGAATGCATATCGTATGCCACCGAAATGACAGACTCGAGGATATTTCAGGCATTCGTTGCATTATTATCATATTTATTAGACGTCTTCTAGATAACGATGAATATTTGAATGAGGCTTCTATCTAAATGGTTCTAAACCTGGGGCACAATTTTAGACTTCTCCTAATTCAGCCGAGAAATGACATGAGATTCAGGTGTCTTTAGAATTCAACACAACTGAACTCTTGCTTAAGGTCACAGTATTAGAAACTGTGTGCACAGGAGCAACATTTCTGACCAGAGCCCATCCCAGTAACCCTTGAATGTCTCGCACTAGTGTCAAACCTCAGTGAGAAAAAGTCATAACTCAACTTTCACATCTCTCTGTGCAGGCATCAGGCCTCCTATAATGAACGGGCCCATGCACCCTCGTCCTCTGGTGGCGCTGCTGGACGGCCGGGACTGCACGGTGGAGATGCCCATCCTGAAAGACGTGGCAACTGTGGCCTTTTGCGATGCTCAGTCCACCCAGGAGATCCACGAGAAGGTAGAGGACTCCTTTATTGCGTTTACATTTGAGCTAGTCAGACAAGTTGGACCTGTTCAGAAGAAAAACTCAATTTATCAGTTATATATGTATAATATTCTAGCATTTTCTAGCCTAGCTGTATTCCATGGTTAGCATTTTGGCAATCTTAAACCCACGAGCCTCTTTATTAGGAACATTTGTACACCTGCACATTCATGCATTTATCCAATCAGCCAATCATGTGGCATCTAAAATAAGAATAGGGAAAAAATTGATCTTTGACTGGACTGGTTTGCACAGTTTACAGAGGATGGTGCAAAAAACATCCAGTGAACGGCAGTTCTTCGGGAGGGAAGTCATTGTTGATTAGAATGGCCAGACAGGCTCAAGCGGAAAGGAGAGCTATGGTAACTGTTATATAATAACCACTCTTTACAACCGTGGTGAGCAGAAAAGCGTCTCAGAAAGCCCAACACACTAAGCATTGAGGGCTATAAGACTATATGATCTAGTCTTTGCCATCAGCTGATCAGTTATAAAGCCCACAATACACCAAACCTTGAAGGGGATGGGCTATGACAGCAGAAGACCACATCACGTTCCACGTCTGTCAACCAAGAACAGAAATCTGAGGCGACACAAGTTGTGTCGTGTTGTTGGCTTTATAACTGATTAGCTGAAGGCACAGAGTAGACCATATAATATACGATTGTATTGCTAATGATTTATTAGTTTGTTTTTGCATCCTGCTACTATATATACATTATGGGAAAAAAAGTTTTAACATGATTAATCAAAAATATCTACTATTGTTTTATAAATAATTCAATATTTAGGTGTGGTGGTCGTTAGAAAGCTGAGACAAATCAGCGTAATATTGGTAAAAAAAATCACATTTACAACATTTTAAATAGAAAAGTAGCAGACCAGCAGTACAGTACTATTTATAGTCTTATTGGATGCTCTGTGTCAATCATTACTAACATCCGATAATAACTGTTACTAATGTCCACTATGGGTTATACGAAAGGAATAAACCACAATGGGGTGTGCTATTATAGGAAAATAATCAGTCATGGGGTGGTGTGATGCAGCTCGACATGAAGCAGAGTTACTGTTAAACACCTCGAAGATCATTTTCGAATAACAGCATGTCACGACGTGTTTTATTCCACTTATTCCGTGACAATTTGCCACTGAATCCAATTGTATTATTTACAAAATGACACATCATGGATTTTATCAGTTTTTGGTACATTTAATGTCATGGAACGTCCACGAAACAAGTTATCACTTCCATTATAGCAGCTATAAACAGTCATTCCTTCATCAGCCTCCCATTTTTTTTTCTCTTTCTTGAAGATGCAACTTGTCCTGTTACTGAGAAAGTGGAAACCACAAACTTTAGGAACAGCTTTACCTCTGACTGTTACAAAGTGACACTGGAGACTCCTTCCACAAATGTTAAAGAAACTTCTCCTTACAGAAAACCTCACCATATCAACTATTAGATGTTTTTCCTTATTAAATATTACGCTTTTGTGAACTTGTGTATATACTTGTTTATAGTTGTTACTATAAAAAAGAAAACATTACAATGAGTGCGCAATATAAACCTGAGATTTGCATTAAAGCTGCACTACTGTTAGAGCTGCTGTTGGCAGTGGACTCAGACCGTTAGAGCGAACTATACATTGTAAGGCACATGAATTAATGGCCCGTGAATAAATATGGATTAATTAGTTTTTTTTTTTGTAGACCGTAATTGTAGCGTCAGTGTCATTATGCTGATTCCAGTAGATATGCCAGTTAAATTACGTAATAAAAATAAGCAGTATAAACTTGTGTAAATATGTTTTTGTTCTGCTGTGAACTTGCACATGCTGACCTGCGGGCTTGTGGTTGCAACTGTTCTAATTTCTAGGTCAAAGTGGCAGCTGGTTACTACATAGTAGTTTCAGTTTATTGCTATAATTATCGTGTCAGTTCTTCACTATCTGTGGCTCTAAATCAAATATACTGGCGTGTAACATAGAAAGTCTCCTACATACTCACTGCACCATGATCAAACTTTATTTTACTGTTTTAGTATTTACTCCTCCTGTATAAGAAATGCTCAGTCAGGTCTTAAACATGCCCATGGCGTTCTGTTTTTCTGCTGACTTGCGGATCGCCTTTTTTTTGGCACGTGTTGTGTATTTTTGGACGGACGCCAGGCTCCGGCGTGCCCTCCCAGAGCTCACAGAGACAGATGGCTCTCTGGTTTTCCTCCCTGTTCTCTTCTACAAGCCAATTTAAACTTCCCGTACTGAATGGATGGGGTTATTACACACTTCCCTCTACATAGAAAAGAAGCTCTTATACTGCTGTTTCTGTGCCTGTGATCGAAAGCAGTGGTATTTGTCAAAATGACAATGAACAAGCGAACTACAGGGTCTGTTTCATTTAAGCTGTCGGTTTTGAAACAGCAACAACATTTTTAACGTGTAATTGTCAAATTCAACCTCTTAGTTATCTTTCTTCAAATTTGACTGACACAGTAATGGCAAGTTGACTATTTTTTTTTTTTTTTTTTTTTGAGTGGGCAGCAGTTTTCAAGGCCTCTTGAATAGCTTCCTCAAAAAGTGTTTCTTGGACTCAGCTGACACACAGGCTTTAATCAACAATGCTTACTTTATTCATTATACCACAGTGTTGTTGAATTCTCAAATCTGATTGGTCAGGAGGTGTTGACTAATATTCTATACAGCATGATAGGTTTATATTAATGCAACTGTTCTAAAAGATGATCATTTCTATAGTAGCCAACAGACCTGTACAGCAGAGGCCATGGTGAAGTTTGCTGTGACTAAATCTTTATTTAACAGTTTTGGAAGGAGTCTCCAGTTTCAGTACTCTGTAAAGTAACAGTCAGAAGCTGTAAATAGCTGTAATTTTCTAAGTTGGATGGAGGGTGTTGCTGTTTGTTTTTTTAGTATTAAAAAAAGAAATTCTGGTAAGGAAACAACTGTTTATAGCTGTGATAAGTGATGACTCGAACTTCTTTCATGTAATCCTAAAAGTGTATCTTTTCTCTCATTCGCAAATTGCTGTGGTAACAGAGGAAACAACCTGGTAGCAGATGCTTTGCATCAGGCCACACTGCACAACTTTTGATAATTTTCTTGTAAATGCATGCCTCCAAAGTGTTTTATTCCTTACTTGTGTGCCAAGAACTAATTGGAACCCTATTAGACATGTTACAATATTCCACCGTATTCAGCACGCAACCTTATTGTAATAGCCAATTCAAAATGGCATCGGTAGAGACGATGCGACTGTTTTGGAACCTTTTTTTCCTCTTATAGTTTTCTGCTTTTTCAACGAAGCATATCTATTTAAAACCTTTATAAACTGTTCCTTGGCTCTTCATTTTAGTCCATTATTTGTGAATGGAAACCATGTGTGTCGGTTTATTACTCCTTTTATTTTTTCTCTTATTTAAGGCTGTTTTTTTTTTTTCATTTACTGTGCCTGTAGCTTGTATTTAATTTCCCTTTGGCAGAGGTAATGTTATTTTTAAAAAAAAATGTTCAAAGGGCAAGGTGTGTTTACAATTTAACAGTAACATGGCTAACAGTTTTGTAAATCGTGATAGTCAACTAGCGTGATGTAGAAATGTAAATGTAAGTTTACTGGATTCTAAAAAAGTCATTTTCATATCTCTGGCAATTTCTAGTGAAGTCCAGTAATAGGATTAAAGGAAGCCATATTGAAAATTAAGCCCAAAGTGCAGAGGCAGTGTGTGTGCAAAATGAGAAGTACCTCAGTGACCGCGACCGTTTGAGTATGAAAGTTAATAAGGTGTAGCTGAAATGTTTTTAGTCATGTGGCCGATGGAGCAGAAATGCTTCCATGGTAACCTTAAAACCCAATGAATGGTCAGCACTTATTTCCATGAACAGCAGTGTTCATGAAAATAAGGTCCTAATAGTCATGCAGCTGAACTGATTCGATGCTGGACAGCGTTTTTACTTGGCTTTTGCGTGAATGCCAGATAGTTCTCTGCAGTAAATCCAAGTTAATGCGTTTATTAATTAATCCCATTTTTATGAGTGTAGGTGTTTGAGGAGCTGGGCAGTGTAATGCAGTGTGTAACCGTGGGAGGCATGAATAGCATAAATAGCATACCTAACGTCATCAAATGCTTCACAGCACATGCACAATGGTTATGTTTTTTGCCTAGTCTTCATGTTAATGGAGTACATTTCTGTGGCCAGGACCACAGAATCCGGATGACTAAGCGCAATGCTCACCACATGGAACTCTTAAGAAACAGCAAATAACATGGCATTCAGGTTTAGACAAGAACAGGAATAATGCAGTGTGGTTCGGATACAGAGCTCCGCACACCTGGAATAAACATTATAAATGGCCGTGAATGTGTTCAGTAGTTAAGGTTTTACTTATCTTATTTGGCCATGTTTGAATTTTCTCTCGGTTTAGTGTAAGCTCAGCACTGTTGTGAATGATCGCCTCTCTTTAAAGTTTTAAAGTCACCCATTACCTCCTTGAAAACCTTATTTTGTTTTTTATGTTTGAATAATAATTTGCTTAACATGGTTGTTCCACTGAAAAATGTCATTAGACACCTACACACTTACCCTCCTCAGGAAGTCCAGTCATTCTGTTAATGTTGAGAATGCCCCCAAACCTACTCTGATCCTGTCTCCTGCCTTCGGATTAACTGGTGTCGCATGGCATGCATTTGCGTATTGGAACATGATTGGCTCTTATATTTTATGACACAATACTGTTACACTTTTCTAATCATTTTTTCAGTGATATTTTAAGAATGCACTCTAATTCGACCAACACATTTTAATCATACAAAACATAAACGTGACTCGGAAAATAGAAAGCGAGAGTATGATTCTCTTAATCTCAGGGTGTTTTGAGTGATTTTTTAAATAATAGCTTACTAGTTAAAAACATGTGCGTGTGAGTTGAAGTCGAAGAACTAGCAGGTTTAAAGGGATCCTTGAAGTATAGACAGGGGGTCTGTGATTTTTAAACATTTTATTACGGCAGTAAATCTGTTCAAATATGTTTGTGCTCTTGCAAACAGTTTAGGCACAAAAGGACAGAAATGGTTATATATGTATATATTTTGTCCTCATGTGTCCTCCAGGTACTGAACGAGGCCGTTGGGGCTCTCATGTACCACACCATCACACTCATGCGCGAGGACCTGGAGAAATTCAAAGCACTTCGAATCATCGTCCGCATCGGCAGCGGTTTCGACAATATCGACATCAAATCAGCTGGAGAACTGGGTAATCTCATTTCCTTCCATACTGTGTTATGTTGTAGTATATATGCTGTGCATGCGTGTGTGCGTGTGCCTCTCCATATAGTAAAGGGTGTGTATTTTTTTAGGCATAGCTGTGTGTAACATGCCCTCAGCTTCAGTGGAAGAGACAGCCGATTCGACGCTGTGTCACATCCTCAATCTCTACAGACGCACTACCTGGCTGCACCAGGCTCTCCGTGAGGGCACGCGGGTCCAGAGCGTGGAGCAAATCCGTGAGGTCGCGTCTGGAGCCGCCCGCATCCGAGGGGAAACTCTGGGGATCATCGGTCTCGGTCAGCGTACACAACCACTGTTAAACTTTTATTATTATTATTATTATTATTATTATTATTATTATTATTATTTTCTTTTTCTTATTTTAAAGCTTGATAAGAGTTGTCTTATAGTCTGATGTTTTATACGGGGAAATTCTATTTCATTTTAGTTATCATTTTAGAAAAAAATAATGTACAGTTTTTTAAGGTATAGTACCTGCACTTGATTTTTATTTTTATTTTTTATTTTATGTATATATAAAATATTTTTATTTTATATTTTAGGCTGATTTTCTTGGCATAACCAGGACATTTATAGACCATTTATAGAGGTTTTTTTTTTGTTTTAACAAAAAATGTTTTTCACTGTAATTTATACTATTTTGTACTATTTATACTGTGTGCACAAATTTTAAAAATATGATGCCTGGCACCCAGTGTTTGCGACCCTGACCGGGATAAAGCACTTACTGCTGATAAATGAATGTTATGCATTATAGGATTAATGCAATGGAATATTTCCAATCTTTTTAAATTGAATTAAGCACCAGTTAGGGACTTGGAAATCACAAATTATCTTTATTATAAAGTGTGTATGAGGCACTTCTAAATGAATCATTTAAAGCCACTTAGAAAACATTTAAAAGGGGAAATGAAACTAGTCTGATTTGAGTAGAAGGACAGGTTATTGATTTGTCTAATGTGTGTGTGTGTTTCAGGGCGTGTTGGTCAGGCTGTAGCTCTGAGAGCTAAAGCGTTTGGCTTTAATGTGATCTTTTACGACCCGTACCTGTCTGACGGCATGGAGCGAGCGCTGGGACTGCAGAGAGTAAACACACTACAGGACTTACTGTTCCACTCTGACTGCGTCACACTCCACTGCAGCCTGAACGAACACAACCACCACCTCATCAACGACTTCACTATCAAACAGGTAACACACACACACACACACACACACACACACCACCTCATCTATCAAACAGGTAGCCAATCGTTCACCTTCAAATGCAGACCTGCCAACCTTCACATACTTTGAAGCTGTGAGCTCCACATTTTAGGATCAGAGAGTGCTGCTATGAGTTATCACTCAAAAATGTGCCAGGCTTCTTTTTCCACCCAATAAAAATATCAGCCGACGTATGAATTGGGAATGATTGATGTTTGCATAGGTGTTTTTAACTCTTCAAAATGAACTGATACTCCTAGAAGCCCCGCCCCTTCTCTTCATCTCACATTATTAAATCTTTTGTCGTGTGCACTCGTCTCAACTCAATTTAATCACCCATTAGCATGCGTCTATCCTGAGAGTAGATGGAACCGCTTTCTTATTTTCTCTTAAATATTAATTTTCATATTGTCTAGCCTTATATTTGCACTAGGGCTGCTCACATATATGGTGTGTTCATCAATTATTGCAATATTGGCAATATAGATTTTGCCTGCTATATGCAAATCAATGCTCTACTTTGTTTTTGCTTATGCTTTTATCATTCTTTGTCCTTACTATGAATTATACACACACACAGAGTGAACTGTGTTTTTTTGTGTGTGTGTTAGATGCGACAGGGTGCGTTCCTGGTGAACACTGCGCGAGGGGGACTGGTGGATGAGAAAGCTCTGGCTCAGGCACTGAAAGAGGGCAGAATACGTGGCGCAGCTCTGGACGTCCATGAGACAGAGCCCTTTAGGTGAGCCTTGAGTGTGTATGGTAGAGAGTGACTGAGAAACAAAGCCATTTCTGGTAAGCTGTGTGTGTGTGTGTGTGTGTGTGTGTGTGTGTGTGTGTGTGTGTGGGAGACAGAGTGCCTCAGGTGATTTGACAGAACTCGGTGAGGCATTATTTGTGTTTACAAGTCTTACTGCATGCTAGCGTTCCACAGTATAATCATTTTTCACACTGAAGTATCAGTAGTCTGATTTCTTTAACAACTCTAACTGCCTGTCTCAGTTTCAGCCAGGGCCCTCTAAAAGATGCCCCTAATCTGATCTGCACTCCTCACGCTGCCTGGTACAGCGAGCAGGCCTCCATCGAGATGAGAGAGGAAGCAGCTCGGGAGATCCGCAGGGCCATTACCGGTACGGCACAATAACATTTTAACACAAATTACATGTGCCTTAGTGAGGTTAATGTCTTTTATATCCAAATAATGAGTGATGAAAATATGTACAAGGGTTTGGAGGCTTTGAAAAATACGAGAAAATTGTTCTTTTTTTTTTTTTTTTTTTTTTTCCCCCATTGACTGTCCTGTCAGTCTGGTACCAAGGAAGTGTTTCACTTTCTCTTGAAGTTAATAAGATGAAAAAAAAAAGATTCAGCTTGTTAACAAGAAACCACACAATGCAACTTCCTCTGTCCTGAAGATGGAGAAGTTACACTTTTACCCCTGAGTGTTACGAAGCGCTGTCATTGGTGACTCATGGAGAATGTGCTGTAAAATGCTACTTACAGAAAACTTACAACACTATATCTAAGATAGTACATGTATACGTATATGTTGTTAAGTGCATTTAATACAAACAGTACATTTTTAAATCTGTTTATTATTAGGCTTGGATTATGTGGAGCGCTCCGATGAATTAGGTGTTGTTATAGAAACAATAATGCATTAGAGCAAGCTCATTAATATTAACCTGTGATTTACCTTGCAGCCAGAAATACAGTCAGAGCTGCTGTTTTAGAATTAGATTAATTACAGATTAATCAACACTTTCTGACAAATCATGCTCATCACTCGTGCCTTAGTTAATAGTCTGATATTTCGTCATGTCAATATTGTTGGCGAATTTTTAAAACGCTTCATTACCAAGAATTTCAAGTGATGTTGTTATGTGTCGTAATGATGATGCTTTTGCTGTCGTTACTGTGATTGTTCTACTTCTCTCTCAGGTTTGTGGATGATGAACTAGAAGTTGCTGGACTGTTGTGGTGTAACACGGCTGTGTTTTTTTTTTTTTTTTTTTTTTTTTTGCCCCCAGGTCGTATTCCAGACAGCCTGAAGAACTGTGTGAATAAGGAGTTTCTCACACAGACTACACACTGGGCAGGCATGGACCCTGCCATCCACCCAGAGCTCAACGGAGCCTACAGGTGCACTTATAGATTTAATCCCTAAAATGCATTTATGCTTACATCCATTTGTATCCATTTGGTAGATGCTTTTATCAACAGTGAGATATCAGAATCTTAAATTTGCTGCACTGGTAACACTACATAATTAAAAAAAAAATTTTTAACCTGTTAACTGTTTAGTCAGTGCAGCAGTTCACACACTAGTTAAACCTACAGGGAGGATCGAGTGTGTTGGGGGGACTGCAGAGTCACAGTTTGGGAGGTGCAGGAAAGGGTGTGAGTGGTGAGGTGCAGGAAAGGATGTTTAATATACGATACTAAGCCACTAGCTATAATCCAAACTCGTAGAATAATTAACCTGAAACAAATAGAAGGATGGAGGATTTATAATTTACCAAGTCCGTCAGGTCCTCCTCTCGCCTCTTTGGCTTCTGTTGACTTGTTTCTGCTCTGCTCTTTTCCCTCTCACTCTTGCATACTATATTTTGACTACAGACATGACTGTTATATGAAAATCATTTTTTAAAGAGGACAAAATATACTTGCGTAGCTGTCAGCAAAGGAAGGATTTGCAAACTATTTAACATAGATAACCTTAAATGCAGTTGCCAGATCTCTTATCGGCCTCTCCTCCATTTCCTGGGTGTCATTCTGGTTGTTTTTTCTGTCGTGTCCCCTGAGAGTTTGCACTCGTACATTGCAAGAGAGAGACAACATATGTCACAGGCTACAGTTAACTTAACGCCACACCTCAACTGATTATGTAACTATATATATATATATATATATATATATATATATACAGTCGGGTCCATAAATATTGGGACATCGACACAATTCTAACATTTTTGGCTCTATACACCACCACAATGGATTTCAAATGAA
>CM075009.1:5372668-5389071 GCA_037576675.1 Pangasius sanitwongsei | reverse complement strand
ATTGTGGTGGTGTATAGAGCCAAAAATGTTAGAATTGTGTCGATGTCCCAATATTTATGGACCTGACTGTAATATATATATATATATATATATATAAGGCATTAACAGCACTGGCAGCACATCATAACTACAGACAAACGATGCACGATAACATGATATAAAATTACCAAATAAGCACAAATTAACAGTATATAGCAAGATTTTCAGTTTTCCTTTTAAACAATAATCCACTTTGGCATCCAATACAATATTCCATTTAAACAACCAAATAGGAAAAAAAAACTCCTCTCTGAAGCAGATTTCACATTCACTCGTGGTGCATTTTTCCCCCTGGACTTTTCCACCAAGTGCTTATAGGCTATGCAGGGCTTAAAGCATTAAAATAAACAAACGTGCGGAGCGATGTGCTGACCGCGTAATGTCCAAAGCCTTTTTTCCAGGATACTGTGCACATGCTGTGCATGTAAAATGGGTTTTAACACGATGAGGGCATGCTGAATTTATTTGGGCTGTGTTTCTATCTTTAAAATAGTATGCATAATGCATATTCCTTTTGAACCCAAAATTTAATAATTTACTGTTTAATTGACTATTATTGAGTATGCAGTGCAGTGTGTAACAGCGCAAGAGACACTGATTCGAGTACTAACAGTACGAGGTGCAAATGCACCCAGTGCACCCCTGTAAAATCGCGTACGTTTGCACACGTCACCCACAGGCGTTGACATAAACACATCTGCTAACATACTTGCATGTGAATTTTTGCAGTACACAGAAGTGTCACATGTACCAAACCACACAGTAAAAAAAATGAAGAAGGAAGTATAACGTTTTGCTGTAGTAGACAGAATGAATAGAAGAAGCAAAGTATTATATGTAGTAGAGAAGAATTTGGTTGTACTCAACCAAGGTTTCTCATGTAGCCTTATATTTTTACATACATATCTCCGCGTCTTTGTCTGACGTTTATCCAAAATCTGCCACTTCCCTGTTCTTGTAATGGTTTAAACATGGATCATGTAAGTGACTCGTTTTCTTCATTTGACCTGGTTGTTTTTTGGGGTTTGGTCCACACATAAAGTACACATACTCCTGGAAATGTCAGCATGTCTAATTAATTAATCAAATTCAGAGAAGATCCATATTCACACCTTGGCTGTTAATATTATGGTCTGGCACATTCAAGTCTAATTGAAATATTTGTTTAAGTCTTCTCGTTTCTTTCCCTGTCCGCTCTACAGGTACCCTCCAGGTGTGGTGAGCCTGGCATCCGGTGGTCTCCCGCCAACAGTGGAAGGAATCGTGCCAAGTGCCGTGCCGATCAGCCACAGCCTTCCCCCTGTAGCACACCCGCCCCATGCGCCATCTCCAGGCCAGACGGGCAAAGCCGAGCCCGACCGAGAGCAGCACCCCAACGAGCAGTTGTAGCCACACACTCCTGATCTAGAGTTTTCCGTACCACTAGAGAACTCTCCTGGTCCTTCTTTACCCCAAAGAAGAGGAGCGTCACAGGCTCGAAACCAGCCAAGAAAAAAAAAAACCCACAACAAACCGTGACTGTCTGAAGTAGCCAACCGTTTGAACTGAATGAAGGTGGTGGGTCGTGCTCGCTCTCACTTTCTCTCTTTTTTTTTTTTTTTTTGGTGTGGAAACAAAAAAAGAAAATCTTGTGGATTTGGAACAAAAAAATCAACTCCCTAAAACAAATCCTGCTGGTTTAGATTGTAGTCTGTCTAAGTGCAGTGGGCGAATTTTTATTATTTTTTTTTCCTCCTCCCGGTTTCTTTCATGTCCGATGGGTTTCATTGTTAAAAACAGCCGTAGTTCTGAATGTAACCTGTTTATGTACAGTTTTTAGGATATGATCAGTGGTTTGTAGAAAAGAAAAAAAAAAAAAAGAAAAACAGCATAAAGGGAGGTAACCATCAACTAATAGATCAGTTTTTTTATTATTGTTGTTTTATTTTTTGTTTTTGGTATGATTTTAAAAAAAAGCCCCGAAAGAGGCCTGTTTTGCACACCCTCTCAGGAAAATTATTTCCCCCCCCCTCCCTCCCTTTGGAATTAAACCACATAGTGCATCGTTTTTTGTATCCATGTGTCTTTTTGTAGTCTAATTTAGCACAGTACTTTCAAAAAGTATATTCAGTGTTTGTTTATTTTTTTTTCTTTTTTATTATTTTATGTTTCTGTTTGTTAACTTAGCATGTACTACCTTATGTGTTAAAGGTAAAAAAAAAAAAAAATCTGTTCTGACGGAAAAGTAAAAAAAAAAAACCAGTTTGTCTTGTGAAAAGCTGGCGTCATGCTTGCCTGTTTCTGTGTGACTTGACCGTACCGTGTTTTACGAGGCAGCTCCGAGCTGCTGGGGTAGTTGCAGCGCTCCATTGCCTACATAGTTTCCTTCCTGGTTAAAGTGGTAGGCTAGCAATATACATACTATATATACTATGAGATATCATTATTTTTTGTTAAACAGAATTCAAAAAAAAAAAGAAATGTTTGTGACTGTATGCATTTGTATGAATTATTTTAAATGAAATAAAAGTCCAAATTTAATGACATGGCTTTCAGGGTGATAACACTGAATTTCTCAAGCATGAGATGGCATGATTATAGGCTCTGATGTGTACTAAAGTAAGCCCATTTTACACCAGAAGCGATGCAGCACCACAGCACTTTTAATTTTAAATCAAGCATGGATTGTGTGTCAGATTCACATGGAGAGGAGCATTTATTTCTGTCCCTTGCACTGCTTTAGTACATATAATACGCAAATAACTGTGCCAGATTATTATAAACATGCATTACTACTGCAGTGCGTAATGTACTATGCTTACTGCGTCTGGTGTAAAATGAGTTTTACTGTTTCTTTGTTCTCATTATTAGCCAACAGTGGATTCCACAGTAACACTCTGTCACTGATACGGCAGAGTGGGTTCAGTTGAAACAGAGATTACAGCTCACCCCACTCTCCTCTGCCTTCTTACGGACATCTTCCACGTGGCATCAAATCAGCAGCACAATGATTTAGCATGCTAAATAAAAAAAAAAAAAAAAAGTCCTTGAAAATCCAGTTTTCATGATGTTCCTTAGAAACGCTGCTCCTCATTCAGACATTCACATGATTGTACTGCTTCAGTTTCGATATCTGATATGAGGAAGAGGACGTCTACTGTCGCCTATCTCCAGTCAAGAAACATGAAACCTGAGAAGAGCCACCAGACGGCGGATGCAGTTCATAAATTCAATAAATAAAGGGTCCGATTTGTTTGCATTCATCATTGCCATTATAACTTTGTCAGTTAACGAAGCCCATTAATTAAGGATAATAGTGTAAACATGCAGTAGTGATTTAGACACTGACAGGCAAATATATTTCCTGCTTCACCTCAGTCTCCTTGTGTTACATTTCATGCAGGAGTGCTGAAATACAGTCCCAATCATAATCGTGGTTATAATATCCAGCATTAAATTATTATTAGGCTTTTGTGTTTATACTAAAAACGTGCTTTAAATATTATAAATTTTCAATTGGTATGTCCTGCTAAAATCACAAAAAAAAAAAAAAAGCTGTTGCCTTCTAGGCAAAGGGTCATTTCACTGACGAGTTGTATCCTGTAACTGCAGAGGCTTGTCTTGCTCTAAATGATGGCCCCCGTGGTGTCCGGGGCCATGTCTGTCCTGAAAGATGAACAGGTTGTTGCTGGCTGCGATGGCGATGATGTTGTCCGTGGGATGCCACGCCGTGTGCAGGATCTTCTTCCTGAAGTCCAGGCTGTCCACGCTGATATCATTCTCCCTCCTCTTCTTCCCCACACACACACGGCGAGGCCGGAGCACAGCGCGCCGCTTACACACCTCCCGACTCGCCTCCAGAGTCACATCACGCCGACTCGCTCGGTCAAACATCCGGAAGAAATTATTATATGCCCCTGTCATGATGACACTGAGAGAGACAAGGAGGGAGAAATGAGGAAATCATTGGGAATGTAGCTCAAAGCTGAGAGGTCAGAGGTCATGGTCTCACCTGTCAGTTCCATTCCAGGCACATTCAAACTTATCAAAGATGCAGTCGCTCTCGTAAAGGGCACATAGTTTAGAGCGCAAATAATCCTGGACCTGCAAACACACACAGACTACTCATATATAAACAGTACATGTATAGTACATGAAGACATAACAGAAGTCTGAAGAGTCCACGTTTTTTTCTGTCCTTTTATCTTGAGTGAACCGGATCTCGTGAAAAATTCACACAAATTCAAAGAAGTGTCTGAAAGTCATTCAACTGTCTTCATATGAATGAAAGTCTTTAAAAAAAGGTACGAATGCTAACCCCAGACTTAAACCTAATCTTATGCATAACCTTAAACTTCAAGACCTTCTTATGAAGTGAGTTGTGCAAACTGTTACCAATTTGTTGGACAAACACACAACTTATATATTTTTGTGTTCTTGTGATAACTAACTGAATGGTTACGCTTGTAGAAGCAAGATCATTTTCTAATTTTTAAGATCACCCTACTTCTAAAACTCATATACTTTTTTTATTAGTTATCTATCTATCTATCTATCTATCTATCTATCTATCTATCTATCTATCTATCTATCTATCTATCTATCTATCTATCACTGGAAATTAAAAATTTGTATTAAACATGTGACAGACTGTTATTGTGTCATATAATTTAAGAACCAATCAGGTTCTAATATGCAAATATCTTCTGTAGTATGCAGTATGTAACAAATAAAATGTCAGGACACCCCAAAGTTGGTTATTTTCCAACATCATGCCCTGTGTTTTATTCATTTTTTCCTGTGTTTTATTCCTTTTATACTATAGCAATTTTTCAGAAACTATTTTTATTTATTAAGACTCTTTTTTATCTGGCTATAACTACCTCTAAAGCCTGATATTGGGTGCAGGTTATGAGTTCTCAGGAAAACAACTTTTGTTATCTCTTGAAATCATCTTAAATTAACAGGACAGAACAAAATAATAATGCCTAGCCCCTTTGGGCTTCAGTGTATAACAGCAGGGTGTGAGAGTGAGATGAGACCTGATATATCTCTACTGGTTTGTTCTCCATGTTGAGGTCCCAGACTTTAGCAGTGAGGTAGTCTCGGGTGAGCAGGTAGCGTCCACTGTGACTGAACTTTACATCAGATACAGAGGAAGTAATCTCAGAGAAGAAGGATCGATGGGCTGGGTCCACTGACTCCTCAAATACTGTGAGATAACACATGCACACACACACACCAGCAGAAACAGAGATATAACTTACAGATGTACTGTGTTACAGATGTACTGTATAAAAAAAAGATTAAGACAATGGAAACTTTTCATGACACAGGAGTTAAGAGCATATATACAGTACATATATATACAGTATATATATGTTACAGAGAATTAATCAACACATTCTGACCAATCACATTCAGGCATTCAACCATGCTGTGGTGTAAAGCGTCAAATTTAATTTATAGCAACAAGATATTTACTGTGTTAGGTTTCACAGATATTACGTCATTATCCCAAGTAACAACAGTGGTTAAATAGTACAAAAATTCTTAAAAGCATATAAAATTTTCAATGTAATAGAAATATTCTCTATCAGCACATTTGCCTTTATAATTGCCTCCAATTTCCTCTGAACAGCTCATGTCCGCTCAGTTCTAAACATTTCGGTCAGAAGGCTTTCTCACTAGAGCTTTGCTGTTTCTCTAGAACCACTAATTTGATATCTCTGTGTTTCTCAGACAATGAACGCTGCATGTTAAGCAGGATGAGTGACAGACACTCACGTTTAGCAGGTCGGTCACACAATGCGCGAGATCTCATATCACACAGGCGTGTAGCACCTGCACTGCTACTGAAGGCCAGCAAGTGGCAGTGATGAGGGTGAAACTCGGCCACGGTGATCACCTCGCTCAGGTCCTCCATGTTTTCCGGCTTCAGGTCCACAATGTCTGAGAAAAGTGTTCAAGGAAACACAGACACACGCTGGAAACACTGAAAAGCATTACCGATATGCTATATTCCTGGAGCTTCAGTTAAAGTACACTTGAAAATTTTAATTTTTAAATCACTTAATATAATCTGTGTTAAAAAAAGATCAATTATTTTTCAAACTATAATACACTTGGTACTTTTCTACATCTTTCCCCTCATAAAGCATCCAGGAACGCTGAGTGTGAGGCAGAGACACACCCGTTGAATGGGATACCATTCCATCTCAGTGCACCAACACACACACACATTCACAGACTTGTTCACACCTTGCAACATTTTAGATCCAATCCACCTATCAGCAGTGGTGCGAGATAGGTGCGAGGTGCGAGGAAACCAGAGAACCCAGAGGAAACCCATACAGATACGGGAAGAATATACTCAGAAACTCCACACAGACAGAGTAACTGGAGCACAGACTTGAACAGAGGATCCAGGTAGACCCAAATAAAATGACCAGAGACTTGATTTTCATCATCATCATATTGTAGCCAAACATATCCAAATATACCTTAACAACAGATAAACACACACACACACACATTTAGAAAGCTGTCCAGGCAGGATACTGAAGCTGCGATCAGTGATATTCAGATTCCACAGGTTGATCCTCAAGTCATCAGCGGACAGGTAAGTCTCACAGTCACTGTTAATGCTGATGGAGTTGATGTGATAGGCATGAGCATTAGCAAACACACGCCGTGGAGACGCTTCCACCAGCAAATCCATCGGCCGTAACACAGGGACCTACACAAAAACACACTATGAGTCAAATAAACTGTGCAATTGTTCGATCTGTGATCTTCAAGTTTTTTATTTTATTTTATTTTTTTAATTATGGCCCTGACTGTGTTTAGTGCTATTTATAACTGTGTATGTGTTTTATAAATCCATCTCATTTGTATTTAAAAAGCTCTATATATTTATTTAGAAAAAATAGTTATTTTAGTTATAAAGTATAATATAATGTTTAGTTATAAAGTATAAAGTAGTTATTTTACTATTTTATAGTTACTTAAGAGAAGAAGTGGTTCTTCCACTGTTTAAAGGAAAATTCCACCCTGAAACACGTTATATATGTTTATATTGAAATATATGCGATGCGTTTAGTGCATCTGGTCCTAATTTGTTGTTTTGTGCTGTATTTTTGTTATTCCTGTGTGAAGTTAATGATTGTGTGCCACGTGGATGTTACAGACGGACATTACTATTGCTAGCTCATTTACAATCACGTTTAATAGGAAATTTCAGTGCTCTCAAACGTAAGTGATAGTCAGATTTCAGTGTTAATGCCTAAATGATGGCATTAACAGAGGTATTAGCATGAAAATTGAAGTTAATTCCTCCTGGCGCCACTATCAGCAGGTAGTCCAACGCATTGTAGGTAATGTAGGAAACTGTTAACCAAAGTGAAAGTAGACCAACACGTCAATGGAAGAAGCTTAAAATCAATCAGATAACTGAAGATCACAGATTGATTCTAAATACTGATATGCAAGTCATTCAGGGTGGATTTTGCCTTATAATGATAAGTGCAAATAATGAATGAATAATTTTTATAATAACGAATGAATCCCCCTCTGGAAGGCTGCCAATAATTTTGGGGTCAACAACCTAACTGTGTATATACAGTGGGGTCCAAAGGTCTGAGAGCACTAGTGAAAATGCTTCTATTTTGCATTCTTTTCTGATTTAATACAACAGTTTTCATTACAAATTATATTAATGACACCAACTTGTGTGAAAAGTAGAATCTCTGAAATATTTACATGAATGTCAGACTTTCTTAGTATTTGCTATCTTCCCTTTTTTGCTTTAATGACAGTGTGCACTCGAGCTGGCATGGACTCCACAAGTTTGTGCAAAAGCTTATGATCCATTTTAGATCAAATCCATTAGACTGTTATCTGAACATGTGCTTCAATATAAGACATTAGGCATGAGGAAAATCTGACCTTTTTTAAAAGCAGTTAACATGGTCAAAATATAAATAGGGACCTAGAAATAGTGCAGAACCTTGAATATTAAATATTCAGGAATTTTTTTTTTTTTTTAATTATGGCCCTGATTGTGTTTAGTGCTATTTATAACTGTGTATGTGTTTTATAAATCCATCAACAGCCATCTCATTTGTATTTAAAAAGCTCTATATAGGGTTTTCCTATATTTTCTTTTACATGTGAGCAACCTCAAATGTATATCCCAGGCAAACAGGACATAATCAAATAAAACTACAAGTACTATTCTCTAGGGGTGAAAGTAGGTTCATTACATATTTATTTAGAAAAAAATATATTTAAGAGAAGAAGTAGTTCTTCCATTGTTTAAACCAAAACTCCACCATGAAACACATTATATATGTTTATATTGAAATATGAACATGGCATATGCCTTTTTTAAAAGCAGTTAACATGGTCAAAATTTAAATAGGGACCTAGAAATAGTGCAGAAGCCTTGAATATTAAATATTCAGGTATTGAACATTTCCTTTTGTTGTTTTAAATATTTCAAAATTCTAAAACCTTCTGTTTATTTCTAATTTTAAATGGAAAAAAAAAAAATCCTAGATTTTCAGTGTGCTTTCAGACTTGTGGACCACACTGTAGCATAACTGTGTATAGAACTGCACCTGAAGAGAAGTGATTCTGGAAATGTCCTTCATCCGGCCCTCCTCGTCTTTCAGGTTGTAACCTTCAGGCCTCTTGTCTCTCTCGCTTACCTTCCACAGCTTAATGGTCTTATCTGAAAGAAAAAAAACACACATTGCCAATCATTCAAGATATAATTCAAGATACGCTCAATTAAAGGTAGAGATGGTGTAAGGAATATATGTACAACCATTTGGTGAAGTAAAGACTACTGTGATTTATCAAATTAAAAGTATTAAGCACCATTGGTGGTCAGGAGGAAATGGGTGGAATTGATTTGAGGTAACCAACGGATCTTATTGATTTTCTCCTCTATCTCTAAGCTCTTCAGGCAGTCGAACTCAGGCTCGTGGCTCTGAAACGTGCTGTACACATTATATTCCCCCTGAGAGAGAGAGAGAGAGAGAGAGAGAGAGAGAGATTTTTACCATATCACCATATTAACTATAAATTGTCATAGGTTTCCATGTTGTGCTGTTAAATAGTTTGCACTTCTTTGCCCAGAGTGCCGTCGAGCAAAATCTTACCTGAGGTTCTCTTTGAAAGATGACCACTCTCCCACCCTTGTCCCCTGTGGCCAGGAACTCTCCTGATTGGCTGAACTCCACCGTAGAGATGACATCAGCTGAATCAGGGTTTGAATGAAACACGAAAGGACAACTCAAGCATTATGGAATGTGACATATGAACTCATGTTCGCTTACACAGTGTCTCACACAAGCTTAGCATCAGCATGGACATCTGGTCATGTGACCATTCAGGGGCGGCACACATTTACAAGTAACTTCTATATTACAGGCACAGCAGTTTATCAGCCTTATAGATATGACATCACATAGACAGTGTTTGGGGAGTCACACTTTTTCAAGAAATACGTATATAATATGAAAAAAGACTTAAAATAAGGCATGTAAGTGTATTTGTAAATACATCCTGCTGGAAATCTAGCATTATGTACAGTGGACTTTTAAGCCACACTTATAAATGTATGAATTTCAGTGCATTCATATATGTGCATATCAAAGATAGTACAGGCACACTTTTCAAACATAACATACCTCAAAAAATAGATTTTTATGTTTAAAAATAAAAAGTAATAGATATATTATTCAAAATTAGAAGAGTAAAAAAGTATTTGGACACTCACTGGTGGCTTCATTAAAGATCACAGTTACTTCTGAGCTCATGATGCCATCAGTCAAGCCCCCTCCGTGCTTTATAATATAAAGTGCAGATGGTTGGAATTTCACTCTACTTACACTCTAATTACGCTCTACCATCAGATCCATGCACATTAAACTTGTAGTCATCTAAAAAGAAGAGAGTTCTCCAGAAGCTGCTGTTGCTTTCTTATTCTTGGGGCTGATGAATGGTTTCCGCTACATTACTCCCCCTCTGTACCCACGCTTGTTTATCCTGTTTCAAATAGTTTGTGCACTAAGTTGTATCTGGTAATTCTCACTGATGTCTGAAGCCATCCTTGCTGCTCTTTCTCACCTGTGTTTCTTGATTTTACTCACAATCATGCCTGTACATTGTCTGTACACAAGTCCTGTGTCTTAGACTTCCATCTTCCTAGTCATTTTTGCAATGAATGGGAAATGTTTTGCTTGAAAAGTGTGCTTGTGGTATCCTTCTTTAAAATAAATGCCACTTGGTTTGACATGATATTTTCTAACGCAGTGAAATTCATACATTTGTAAGTGTGGCTTAAGTGTCCAAATACCTTTTGGGCCCCATTGTATGTGGCAGTTTTGCATTATGGGTATTGTGTGACTGAGACAGTCCTTCACAAGCTGTACAAAAGGTTCTGTGATTAATCGCTGCATAAAACTACTGAATCCATTAAGAATAAACTGGGAATGAGCAAAGCTGTACATAGAATTTAAGTTAAACTTGAATGTCACGCCAGCTCGGGATAATTCTCTTCCCTGTCAGCAGAGGTCCCCCTCCCCTGGGTATTGAACCTTTCTCACCACTTCCTTCTGCACTGTACATGGAGAACTAACATTCATACTCAGTGTCCTGTCTCCACTTCAGTGTGTATGTTCTGAGCATTACTGGGTATCGTGTATCCTGACCCTGCCTTACTTTCTTGAATACTCTTCTGGATTTGCCACTGTGCCTTCACTGTCACTGTGTTTTTTTATGTATTACTGATTGTTTAGTGAATCCAGAAATGATCAAAATTATTATTATTATTTTTTGGAACAATCTAGTTCAAATCCAGATCAGTTGTAATTGGAAAAGGCTATATATATATATATATATATATATATATATATATATATATATATATATATATATATATATATATATATTTATATATCACACACTCTAATTAGGCACTTCTAGCACATCACATATTAATGTTTGACAGTTAATATTAGCACTGTCATGAGTCTTCTATCTGTAGGCTTAATAGGTTTTCCCTCCAAGTGTGCCTGCCTTTAATAAAGTACTCATTTAAAGTTGCATTAGGATCTGAGAATGCCGTAATAAGTTCCACAAAAATTTAGGTTTCCTTACTGAATTACTTTTCTTTATAGTTTTGTTTGGTCTGCGGCAATTGTAGTGATTGAACTGTAATAAAACATAAGAAATTCCAGGTGTTCAAAATGTTTGACTGGTAGTGGATATTTGAGAAAATTGCAGTGTAGTACAGAGAGTAAAAAAAAAAAAAAAAAGATAAAAAGCCTTCAACAGCTGTGCACAGTGTGACGCAGTGCTTCTGAAGCTATGCATACGTTGATTTCACAAAAAATGCCTGATTCATGCACTCACAATTTCTATTTTAATGACCATATAAATCTCATATACAAATTGCTGTCATTGCATTTTATTTGTGCAAAAATACATTTATATAATTGTCTCATCTGTGTATCAGTTCTTATGTTTATTTTAATCCATATTTAAAACTTTTACTTGTTTAACCTGGCTTATTTGTGGTTTCCTGGGTCTTGGTCTTTTATCAAATATATTTGTAATAATTTGCAAATTAAAGATTTTTACTTAATTATTACAGGTTTCATTTGTGTTTTGTCCAAAATGCTTTAAAAATTGTTAATATGTAAAAATGTTTTTCTATTTTAAGAATTTGGACAACAACAACAACAACTATTATTATTATTATTATTATTATTATTATTATTATTATTACTGCACTCAAAAGGAAACTGTAGCAAATATTTTCTTCTAAACTGTGGCTTTGCCCACAGTAATCTAATGTGGGTTGTCACTTTGAGTTTGTGGTATGATTAATGTGGTATTACTCATATGAGTAGCCACTAAAGTGTGACCACATGGCATATGGTGACTGTTTTCTGTCCGCTTTAAATGAGACTTCTGAAGAGATCACCTGATCAGACATGCATGATGAGTGTGTTTGTGGTGTGTTTCTGGTTTGGGGCACTGAAACAGTGAAGCTCATATACTTTACCCTCTGTGTACTCCGGCTCCAAGGCCGAGAGCTCAGAACGGAGAACAGGGCTCAGCATTATTGGATGGTGTTACAGCAGCTACATCTGAACCAATCCTGTGAAAGAGGAGGGAACTTCCTGAAAATCCTACAGAGATGTACTGACAGCATAAAGCCTTGATTAGGTATTTAACATCTGATGGAATTAATTTACACTCACACACACTCACTCACACACACACACACACACAGAAGGGCTCTGAGTACTGAGATCAGTTAATCTAATCCTGATTCTGCAATTGAGGTAAACAACAGATTTTGAGACAAAATGTGACAGATCTCTCTCTCTCTCTCTCTCTCTTTCACACACACACACACACACACACACACACACACACACTGTCTGGTTCTCAAATCATGGATTATAACAAAAAGTGTGTTTGGAATGCTCTAAAAAAGTTACATCATTTCACTGAAGACAACAAAAACTGTCATGGGAAGAGAATGAGCTCTTTATGAGATTCTGTCATTTATAAATGACGCACCTTTTAAAATGTCATAACAATTAAACCCATAAAATAAAATTTAGTGCTGGGCAATTATGATGATCTGATAATTATATTACAATAAATTACAACATAGCTTTCTGAGAGTGTTATGAATACTGTTGGCACTTGAATAACACTCATCTCCACTGTAGCAAGCAGCTGACTGGATGTTTAAAGCGATTTTTATCCATTCTTTCATTATAGCAGTGTCACTATCTGTATTTGTTTAGCACTCCTAAATATCTCTGTGTGTATTCAGTTGTAAAGTGGGTGTATACACACATATATACACACAAACACATGCACATCATATCTTTATATCTGACCATTTGCTCATGCCCACATGAAAATAAAAAGTGTCTTCGTTGCATCCCACTGGATCCCAGTCTCAATGCTTAACTCCAGCCTAAACTACATGCCCTGTGAACATTCCTGCAAAGCTTTCTGTACTAGAAACAAATAGTCTGCCTCCTCTGCATATCTATATTTGTATCTGTTTAACATATTATCTGAATAATGTATTCGAATTATAAATCTGAATAATATAGCATATTTATATTGGGTTAGGTCTACTTCCTTGTTAAATAGTTTATTTTGTAAATGTTAAATAAATATAATCAAAATCACAGCTGTTCACTGGATCTTTAATGTGGAGCTATTTTTGAGTTGGTACCTAAATATCTTGATACATATACTGTGTATTCTAAAAAAGTCTCCAAGTATTGTCATACTATCGATAGTACTTTTTGTCATATCGCAAAGCCATAATTTTATTTCAGCTGTCACATGATGTCCACTTCATCAGAACGAAGGTTACAAACATGTAAATATATAGATTTATTTTAAAGCAGAATAAGGCATATTAAAGCATTTTATGTCATTTTTTTATTCAAGACTCAAGACAACAGTATGAGTAAATAAAGTGCAAAGAGACTGATGTATAAGAGAGACTCAGAGACAGATCAACAGGGCTGGATTATACTCTCTTAGAAAAAAAGGGATTAATCTAGAAACCTTAATTGTGCATTGGTTTGTCCACTAAAGGTTCTACAGCAATGTTTCCCAATCAGTGATCCAAGTAGAACCCATTTAGGAAGCTAAGAACCCTTAACTATCTGAAGAACCCTTAAAGAGCCCCTTTTTTCTAAGAGTGTATAACATCAGTATTGTAGGATATTGATATTGTGATATGTCACAGTTGTGATATGGTATTGTGATATTGTGATATAATTATATCACAATACACTCTTCTGAAAGTATTATATCTGTCACTTGGTCACTTTTCTAAAACTGACCAACTCCGTCATTACTCACAGTAACATGTAGCTGATGAATGTGAAAGTTGTTGAGATTATCTCATTAAATAGTTTATTTAGTAGATAAAAAAATTAACTTCTATCTCCAGTTTGTATACAATGTTTAAACATAACATAAAAAAGCCTGGGATTTCAATCATTTTTCATACACCAGCCTCTCTTTTTCTTTTTCCTCGAGAGAAATACAGCATGCCATGTTACCCAGACTTTCCAGTGTTGGACATTTTAAATTTACAGGTATACCACTAACTATTACAAAGTGCTGACACTGGAGACTCCTTCCAAAAATGCTAAATAAACGCCTCCTTAGAGAAAACTTACCACATCAGCGAATACACGTTTTTCAATCTGTTTATGTGATGCGTCCGCCACACAAGACCCTGTGAATTAGTTCCTACTTTAGAAATTATAACATGTTATAAGAAGTGCATTAATATAAACCTTGCAGTCAGAACTACTGTCAGAGCCGCTGTTGTGGAAAATTAATCAACACCTTCTGAGCAATCAGAATCGAGAACAGCAGTGTTGTATAGTTTGAGTTATCTGATCAAATTGGTCCAGCTGCTCAAAGCTGATGCTGATGTGTACTTTCCCACTGTACACAATTATGACCAAAAGTAAATTGTATATTTTCAAAAACCTTTTATTATATAGATATTTTAGAAGAGGCACACAGTTTCTGTCATGGGGTATTCATGGCCTAAAATTCAGACACTCACATCTGGGGAAATGTTGTGCTACTATAATTGGCACTTTTTTTTTTAGCAAATCCTAATCATGATACATATCGTATATTGTGGAAATGCCTCGAAGTATCGTGATATGATATTTTAACCATATTGCCCAGCCCTACCTCGAGACACATAGCTATTTTTACTAAGCCCTATTCTGCTCTCTCTTTCACACACACACACACACACACCTTTCTTACCCTCAGTCACATTGTTGTATCTTCGATCCTCAAATGTGTGGATGCTAATTTCTTCATTCAACCCCACGGCTGAGCTCTGACTGCGTGTGTACGTGTGTGAGCAGTGGTGCATCCATTCTTCCTACATCAGCACATCCACTTGCTGCAAAGCCTTATGGGGCAGGAGGAATCCCAAGCAAAAAAAAAAAAAAAAAAAAGAGTGTGTCATGCACACACCCACGCAGAAGCTCTTCTCACCTACAGCAGACACACACACACTTGCTGGTGAAGAGAGGAATGCCAGATGATGCCAATGCTCCAACCAGGCTAATCTGCAGCTGCTCAAGTGCTGATGTGAAGCAGATCTCGGTGTAGGCGTTTTGACGTGTGTGTGTGAGAGAGAGAGAGGGAGTAGAAATCAGTGTGTATGTTCTGCTGCATAGACTCCTCCCCCCACACTGAGAAACAAAGCTCCTGACTGACTCAAGCTTAGCCAGTCTTATGTCAGCTTGTGAACTCCAGCCAATTAGAGAGCAGCACTCTGGTTTCATGGTCCTACAGCCTGGGTTGGTTGCCTAGCAACCGCATCATTTTGCCAGGGATAAACAGGATTGTGGGGGAGCAATGCGAGATAAGTGTGGGTACAGAGAGACAGGGAAAACCTGGAGGACACTGAAATACTTGTGTAACATAAAAAATGTCCATTTCTGTCTTTTTTATATTACAGATGCAATATGGGGAATATGTTTAAATATAGAAAGATTACCTTGCTGTGGTGAGATGATGTTACTAAATTTATGTAAAAGTTTATTGTCAGCAGTTGTTGGCATTAATGGCATCCCAAATGCCATTTATTTATAGTTGAGCTGTATACCCTACCTAGTGTGTGTTAATGTGTGTTACTTTGACAATCTCACTCAATATATGAACTAAAACATCGAATATACGCATCATATAGATGTAAAAATATCTTATACTACAATGATCACACTCTCCACAAATATTTTTCCTTCACATAACTTTATGGAAATTTATGCATATCCTTAAGTATGGACATACTTTTTATAAAAATGGAAAAATGTGGATGAGGAAACACTGCCTTATGTTCCAGATGTCTATTTTTATTATATTTTTACATTAAGTAAATGGTTGTTATTGATGTCTTGTAGTTGCATGTAGGGCTATTTCACTGTCTGAACTGGCTTGTTTTGTTCGGTATTACATACTGATACTAATGGCCATTATAAATATTTAATGCAGTGACAATAGAATGTATTGAATCCAAATACAAATAATAAAAGAGACCTATTTTATTTGTAAATGAGTTGCATCAAGTATGAGACTTGAATAAAATATGGTCTCAGCATCATTTTTTTCAACTAGAATCCTGAACAATAAAAATAGGTTACAAAAATATTTAGAAAAAAACCCCACACACATATTGTGTATTTAAAGACTATAAGTAACTTAATATTTTACAAGACAGTGGTGAGGCCGGCCATGCTGTATGGTTTAGAGACAGTGTCACTGAGGAAGAGACAGGAGTCAGAGCT
>CM075009.1:5281315-5367135 GCA_037576675.1 Pangasius sanitwongsei | reverse complement strand
TAATTAACAATTCAATTTTAAACACTTTTTTACCCCTTGGTTATTTTTTTTTTTTTTAAAAATTAAATAAAAATTATTTTTTAATTTTTTTGTTAAAAAAAAAAAAAAAAAAAAAAAAAAAAAAAAAAAAAAAAGAGTCTTTTCTAAGTAATTTTCCAATCTGAGGTAAATATTCATATTTCCAGCATTTCTGACTAATATTTGACTAAGCTGGCTCGTATACTCAGCTCCTTTATGCCATGAATTTGTATTTCACACTTGCCTAGCAATAGTGCTCTCACAACTTTAACATGTATTTGTGCTCCCATACTAAAAGCATCAATTCACAAGTTTCATTCGAAAGCACCATTAGCTAACTCAGAGTAACAGCCTCGCACTGTAAGAATATTAAATGTGTCATGATGATAATGTGCATAAGGAAGGAATGACTATAAAAATGTTCTTGGTTACTTTTAGCTCATTAAAGGATGTAAGAAAGCCTACTGTGAAGAAACTGTGAGGTTTGCAGACAATACATCATAAAACAAGCAAAAATGAGAAGAAGAGAATGAAGCGAGAATACACACCTGATCCGCTAGCGTGGGCTTCTTAGAGTAGATACGGTGTAGTGCGCTGTGCGATACGACGCAGTACAGGCAGTTATTATGGGCGCTGTTTGCCACCACAATCAACTCCCGATCTGCCTTTGACAAACCTCCTGCAAAAACACAGACAGATTTATCTACAGTTTACTAAATACAATTTACTATATTATTAAATACTAATCATAATCCATTGTGGGTGATGTGCGTTTTCCTCTGTCTCATACCAGTCTCTTTGTTCATGAGCAAATTATAATAAGCAAAGAAAGCTCGGAACTCGGCGGGGCGATGAGCAAGGACCTTGAACACGTTTGGCAGGAAGCCACCCTGTGAAAGGATATCGTATTATATAGTACTGTTCCACAAATATACACATACATATATATACACACACAGAAGGTGAGAGGGGAGAAGACTGGGTGCCATGCCTTCATCTCGACCTCCTCCATCAGCTCCACAATGTCATAGGGCAGGTTTTTCTGGTAAGGCACGGGATAGCGGCTGATTTTCTCCTCTTCGCTGCTGCTGTAGTGGCGGACGCTGACTGGTGTCCTGTGACACACCCTGCTCTCCTTCAGCATAAGACTGGACTGCAAGGGTTTAAACAAAGGGGGGTTTACTGTTTGTTATGAGCTGACCATGCCAACATGAGTGACATGGTAGCAACATTAATCAAGTCCTGTTAGTCTCTATAGGGTTAATGACATGCAGTAGCTTTGCAACTCATTTCCGGGTTACTGACATTTTACACTTTAATAGGAACATATATACATCTTCCCGCAGCATCTGTACATCTTATGCAGCACAATGCATAAAATTATGCAGACACAGGTCAGGAGCTTCAGTTAATGTTCATATCAAACATAAGAATGGAGGATCATGTGATCTCAGTGACAGAACGGTACAACAGAAACAACAACAACAACAACAACAACAAAAAACATCCAGCGAGCAGTGGTTTTGCTGGCAGAAACACCTTGTTGATGAGAGAGGTCAGAGGAAATTTCCAAACTGGTTCAAGCTGACAAGAAGGCTAGGGTTATGGTAACTTAAATAACCACTCTTTACAGCCATGGTGAGCAGAAAAGCATCGAACCTAAAGAACCTAGAGGCAGATGGGTTTCTCTGTAGTAAAACCACATCGAGTTCCACCCCTGTCAGCCAAGAACAGGAATCGGAGGCTACAATGAATCTTCAAATGTCCAGTTTTGGCAAACCTGTGCCCACTGAAGCCCCCAATTCCTGTTCTTCCCACTCCCATCCAATCCTGTGTGCATTCCCGTCTTATACACAGTGTTCCTGGGATAAAACCCCAGATCCACCACAACCCTGGCCAGGATAAAGCACTTACTGAAGATGAATGAATATTATTATTAATTACTCATTATTAACAGCCCACTAGAAGCTCAATATTGTTCATTTTGTTAATGTTACAAATGTTTATGATAAACCCAGTCTGATAATTGCTTAGTTAGCAGGAAAAAGGGACTGACTCAGTCACATCCTGTCCTTTAACCGTTTCTGAGACATTGCTATAACCAAATCTAGATCTGATCTACATCTATCCCCTTTGTCAGGTTTTTGTTATGACTTCATATTTATCCTTTATGTTTCATGCTTAAACATTACAGTACTCTACAGTAGATTTGTCATTTACATGGAAAACATAACCGTCATTTTTTTTTTTTACTTGAACAAGTGTTATGTTTGAACGCTGTAAAACATTCATAGGGATTTTTTCTTTGTTTGATTTGCAGATAAATTTTTGCGTACACCATATCTGATGCAGTTCATTAAATGGTGAGAAAAAATACTGAAATAAAAGAAGCCTGGTCAATAAAATCAATATGTTCATGCTTATTATGGGGTCTTTTATTATTTGGTCATAGCTCTTCACAGAGAACTAACTCAAACAAAAAATGCATACTTAATAATAATAATAATAATAATAATAATAATAATAATAATAATATTATTATTAATGTAGCTTGTTATATCAGAAAACAAGTGTGCCTATCCTGTATATACACCCAACTAGACCTGACAACAAACTACAGTAACAGGTTATGTACAGAGATGGTTCAGAGTGTCTTCCCCTAACGTTAGGGGAACGTTTTCCCAACCATCCCGGGTTAGTACAATGTTCTTTAAAGGTTATGGGAATGTTAGGGGAACATTCTCTGGATCATAGTTCGCAATATAACGCGACGGTTATAGTAAAGAATGATCTCCTGGAAAACAAAATGGAGACTAAAAAGATCATGGGCCAGAACGTTTCTGGAACCAAAAACAAACGTTTCCAGAATGTTCTTGGAAGACTGTCAGCTGAGTAAGCTGCAAGCAGAATCATGATCACATACACTGCCATATTTACCATGTTATTGCTAACTACAGTACATGCAGAACACAATATGGTGGAATAAAATTAAAAACCAGAATGACATTATCCTAAAATAAGTCTGCCAACTACCTAGACATGATAGTGATACAAAGTCTAAAGCTATTTAAAGTATAATGAGTAGCACTGTTATAATAATGCAATAAATAATCCAACACACAAGTGTAGACAGGTGCATTAGACAGGTGCGCATTAGCAGATAATAAAGCAAATTACACGTTAGCCAGAACTACTATAACATTCTAACCTCATACTCGAAATGATTTAGTACAATCCTTACCAACAAGCCTACAGCAGAAGGACGAACAGCCCTCATTACACCGCGACACAACATTTCCTAACTTATTTTAACAGAAAACACTAGAGCTGAAAAGTTAGCGAGCTAAAAACTCCACATGCAAAATCAAACAGTCAAAATAGCACACTCCCTGTGGTGGCGCTACAGCACAGCCAATAAGCGCACAGAATTCTGTCACGCCCCCTTTCCTTTAACCAATCGAATTTTTGAAACGGTGAATATATTTAACTCCAGTTTCTACATTTAACTTCCGTTTTACAAAAGCCTGCGAAAAAAGAGGAAGCAACATAAAAGTAACAGCTCAGCTAGATCTCGTTTAGGTTTTAAGTCTTCGGCTTTAACTACAGACAGACAGACAGAGAGCGAGAGAGAAAAAGAGAGAGAGAGACCTTGCTATTTCTTAATGCCAGTTAGTTGTCTTGAGTTCATTTGTCTATTTCAAACTACACTTGTATTCTTTCAGTGGAAGCTTATGTGACTTGTATTAACAAATCCAATTAGTTCATAAACGTAAATTTTCTGAAATAAAGGAAACAGTGCACAATGTTTTAATATTGTTTTTGCGTACTACATGTTTAATAGCGGGTCATACTATCATATAAAAACTTTTTTTTTTTTTTTTAAGTCCTAACCAGGCCAAAACAAACAAACCTACAAAAAATAAAAACACATAGAAATACATATTACATTGCAGTAACATTATTCGCATTTTAAAATATTATGCAACAATACTTTTTTTTTTTCTCTTTAAATCATCTTTAAAAGGATTAAAATTTGGTCATACTGTTTGACTTTATGAATCTACTAGTGAATTACAAATTAATAAAAACTCTAAATATGACACCCATTTCTTGATACTGATTGAATGTACACTGTCCATTTTGAATGTAGATTTACAAATGAATCACTGAGGAATCAAAGAAAGTATCTGGACCAAATTAAACAACAACAACAACAACAACAGTCAGACTTTAGTTTTGACAAAATGTAAGCGGAAGTGAGCGACCCGGAAGTTTATGTTTCTGCGGCTGTCGTTTCACGGAAGTGAATCCAGGTTTTGTGTTGCTAAATAGTGAGTTTTCAGTATATGGTTTCTTTTTAATCCCTCTCATTAAGCGCGGGGTTTTGGCGTGTAATGGGTGGATTCGGAGTGATGGCTAATGAGGAATCTCTGGATTATTCCGTGCATGAAGCGTGGAACGAAGCGACTAATGTTTACCTGCTGGTTATTTTGGTCAGTTTTGCACTGCTGATGTACGCCAGGAAGTAAGACCATTTTAATTAACCTACAGTCACTATAAATACATACACATGAATGTTTGGTTATTTATTTTATTTTTATTTTTTTGTTTGTTTTTCTAGAGCGTTAAATATAGAGCCTTGCATAAATATTCACTCTCTTGAACTTGTTTTTTATTTATTATTATTTTTTTATTTTTTATTTTTTATTTTTTTATTTTTTATTTTGTAGTATTACAACCTGGATCTGAAAGTGACTTAATTAGGATTATATGTCATGAATATGCATAAAATAGTCCCTCATATTAAAGCTGGGGAAAATCTGCAGAGGAAGGGGGAAAAGTCTGCAAAATTATTCACAAATACAAAATGTAAAATCTGTGGTTGCATAATTGTGAATCATTTTAATTAGTTCTGATGCAAACTGTTGCCATCAGAAACAACATAATGAGTTGAGTGAATAAAAGAAAACAGCATCATGAAGACCAAAAAAACCTATCAAAACGTGTCCAGAACAAAATTCTGTTGAAAGTATTAGTAAGGGTTTACTTATAAAATATATCCTGCAGATCACTTTTAAATCTAGAGAATATTTACCTAGATGAGACAATCAGAGAAACAACCAAGAGACCAAGCGTAACACACAACATGATGCAACCACCACCATGCTTCACTGATATTCATAGTTTGGATAAATTGAATAAAATATAGGAATTCTATAAAATGTACTATACTATAAGCCAGTGATTCTCAAACATTTTGTGACCCCTTTAATTGTAAAATAAATTAACCTTTCCACCAACAGAACACTGGATCCAAGCAGAATTATTTATACAATACTTATTTTATTGATACTTGAGTTATTGAGGTTTGGAATAAACCTGTTCAATTCAAGTTACTATGAACTCAGTAATAAATTTAATAAGTGTGATAATAGCAGGTTAACATTTCCATTACTGTAACAAAAAAAAAAAAAAAAAATCATGTACCTCCTGGCTGTGCTTCATGAACCTTTGGGAAACTCTGCTATAATCACTTCAGTAATTTAATAATCTACAGTGGCATGCACTTCTTCTCAGTTTTGTTATATCTTGAATCATAAACCTCCCCTCATGTATTTTTCTGTTTTTTGGATTCAGTTTAATCTGCACACAGAACATAGCCCTTAAACATGATACTTAACATATGAACAATATGTTAATGTATTTCACTAACTTATTTTTTCCCATATTTCTTTTGTTTTAATTGTGTATATATGTAATTGTTTAGTAAATAACAAAAATCCTTCATTCACTTATTCCCACAGGAATAAGAGGAAGATCATGCGCATCTTTACGATGCCTCCCACGGTGGGATCCGCTCCGGAGCCGAATTTCTACGACAGCCTGCAGAAAGTGCGGCTCAGGCAGCAGCTGGAGATGTATTCTCTCTGTGAGTCAGACGCTACCCTGATACACTGCATGTGAATGTACACGACGAATTCACATCAACCCTTTCACAGAAACCTCTTTCTCTTGTTTATCTCTGTAGCCCGAAAGTTTGAGCAGCAGCACCAGCAGGGCCAGGCGCAGGAGTGTGTGCAGCTGGCAATGGAATGAAGGAGACCTGACAGCTCTGTGTGAAGGTCAAATGAGTACACGAATGTGAAGAAGCTGTGTTTGATGCAGTGATGTTTAGGTGTGCAGTATTTCAGCTGCAGCATTTTGATTTCTTTGGTCATCCAGAAGTCTGAACATGAGGAAGAACACACACACACACACACACACACACACACACACTGAGGGAGGGTATTAATATTTTACATGAATGTTCTCTTTTTAGTTGCGAAATTATTTAAAGATTGCAAAATGTCATAAACCTTGTATGAGTGCCACAATTGAATTATGAGCAGTTGCTGCCACCTAGTGGTTGTTTTTAAGTATTGCAGGTTCATGGACTCGCAAGATATTTTTTCCCCCTGTTTCTACAGTTGGATAAATTCTAATGATTAGAAATACAGTCATCTTTCTACAGTTACCTTTTAAAAATGTACATATATATTATGTAGGTTATATGTCTTATTATTTGTCTTTATATGTTTTGTTTAATAGGTTTCCATGGTGGAATGCTATTGTATGATAGTGTAAGGTTTTGGATGTAGCTCAGCCATGTTTCAGAAATACTTAAATTCTTTGCACTCCCCCATACTAACAAGGTTTACAGGCGTTTATTATTATTATTATTATTATTATTATTATTATTATTATTACTATTATTACTATTATTATTATTATTATTATTATAAAATCATCAGTGAGATTTATTGTCACGTTTTGCCATTTGAACGTAATGCATTTTGAAAAACAGCGTCTGACTTATGTCGCCCTCTGGTGGCCGTTTGTGGTAACAGCAAGTTTTTTTTCCCCCTTTCTGTCGTGTATATATAGGGTGTCCCAAAAGTCTCCATACATAGGGGAAATTAACACTTTTAGCAAAATGTCTTCCAAAATCTTTCGTACTTAGTTTATATTTTTTCAAATAGCCTTTAAGAAGCCTTTGACAAAAGCAGAACGTATTGAAGTCATTCTCATGGCTGGATCAGGAAGCTGTCACAAGATTGTGATGAACTTTAACAGGAAACATGGCAAGCACATCACACATGGCACTTTTGTCAAACTTATTAACAAATTCCAAAAGAATGGAAGTGTTGCGGACCAACCGAGAAGTGGACGTCCTTGAACATCCACTGATGAAGGCACAACCAGTAGACATAGTCTCCCATGTACAAAGACTTTTGGGACCTTGTAATTCTATTATTATTATTATTATTATTATTATTATTATTATTATTATTATTATTTTGGTCACTGTGATGAATCATTTTCGGTTAGAATTTCTTTACACCTCACCTCATTTCAGTCTTTTTTTCCAATTCCAGGAGTCAGTATGGGGATCTTTGATTTGTAGCACATTTTAAATTATAGTACTTTTGCTTTTTAGTTCTACCGTTTTCCAGAGAACAGCATGGGTAGTTCACATGGTTAAATTGAATTTTGTTAAAACCGAAACATATTAAGACAGACACGCCCCTCTAAAAAAGAAGGAAAAAATTCTAGCAAAAAGCAAAGTGTAAATAATAATAAAAAACCTGAATAGCCTGTGTCAATGTCATCATTTTTAAGTAACTATTTCCTGGAGTAAATGACACTTCCTGTACTTCCTTCTGCATTCACAAGCTGTGTCAGGTTGGTCTGGAAACTGGGATAGATGGGGATTTTGAGGACTTACCAGTGAATCACTGAGTCACATCTGTTTCCTTTTCTTTCTCTTTACCCCTGAACACCGTCTGCAACAACCATTTCAGTTACTGACGTGTGCAACCGATCTGAAATGTTCAAGTTTTTATAAATATACAACCCAATATTATGTTCTGTTATATCACAGTGTCTGCTTACAGCTTGATATGCTCAGTAAGGATGAGGTAAAATGGCGTTTATACTACAGCATTGCTGAACTCTCGGTTCTGATTGTCAGAAGACCTGTGCTGATTAATTTTCTATAAGAGCACCTCTGATAGTAGCTCTGGCTGCAAGGTTTATAATAATGTGTTAACATTTCTATAGTGAAAACTCCTTCACAGGGACTTGTATGGTGGCTGTTCTACATAAACTGATTTAAAATGGTAGTGTAATTGTTGATATGGTGCTTTCTGTATTTTATTACACATTTTTGGAAGGAGTCTCCAGTTGCTCAGAGGTAAACAATTTTTTGGCACAGGGAAAGTCTTCAGGACAGAGACTTTTCTTTAGGACACTTTTTAGTTTTTAGGTAGCATGACAAGCTGAATTCTTCTTTGCTTATTAACTTCGAGAAAGAGAAAGTGAAGGAACGACTGTAACGGCTACGACATGAGAGATAACAGGAACTAACGTGTTTCATGTTCCGTGACGTTAAATGTAAGTATAAACTGGTAAAATGTATGATGTGTTGTTCATGTTATCTGAGATTTGAATATCTAAAACTGAATATTTACACTTAAAGCAAATGTTTGTATCAAAATGACTCATAAATGATAAATCTGAGACAAAATCTGAGCCAAACATTGTGGAGATGTAATCTCAGTTTTAAATTGTACATATTTGTATATCTGCTTCTCTAGCGTGAATGATTAGGGATCAGACATCATGGATTAGCAGACGGGAACCTATAATAAACGAGAGAGAAAAGTGTGTTAGAGGTGAAAAGGAGTAAGAATTTCAGCGTGTTTAAGTCTTTTACTATCGTAGGTTGCTGCACATATGGAAAAATCAGAGATCTGTGTAGAAAAAAGAAAGATATATAGCATAATTCAACAAAAAATCCCCATGTGAGATAATGTTTCATATTGTGAGGTGTCTGGGTTTTTTTTTTTATTATTCTGGCCATCTTTCTTTTTCCTCACTCTTTCGTTCATGCTTCTGATATTTCATCCCATGACAATTCACTACAGTAAGAGAAATGGAATCTGTCAGGCTGAACCCTTATTTCCCACAATCCCTTGAGCTCAGGTCTCCATGGAGGTTTTATATTCTGTGCTTATTTTCATCCAGAGCCCAGGGTGTTGGAAATATAATTTCATTGTTCAGCATCTCTTCTTCCTTCCTTCCTTCCTTCCTTCCTTCCATCCATCCATCCATCCATCCATCATCAAATAAAAGCCTGCTCTGTTGTTATTTTTATATAAGAGAATATTTGGGTGTCCACACGTGTCACATGTTGCCGACACCAACAAACGTCACTTGTTCCTTTTTATTCTTCCTCTATCTGTTTTTTTTCCACCTATCCAATAAAGATCCTGCTTTTGTACATATTATTTGAGGGAACAGTAAGTGTCGATATGGCACAGACATCAACAAACATCTTCACCGTCCGTTTCGAAAGGCTCTCTAACTAAAATAAACAGGAGGGGGGCCAGGGCCAGCTGATTTCAACACTTCTGTCAGTGGCGGTTTTGTGTTTACGGCGGCGGTGCCACCCTGCCTGCTCCGCCCGCCCCTCTGGCCTGCTCTGTGCTCTGTTCAGCTCTTCTGGGAGCTGCAGATCCAGACAGACGTAAACATGTCCTGACCACACAGCCTGGATCTCCTCCAGCAGACTGCGAAAACACGAGCGCATCCACACACTCCAACTTAACATGACAGTGAATGCTGAAACACTGCTGCTTTATTGGAAGAGTGCAGCTACACAGCATTACAATGTGCTTTTTAGGCTATCTGCTAAATCCTTATAATGAATGTGTGTCCACGGGCACCTGTTGTGAAAATCTAACAAATGTTTTTTATATTATATCCATACAGAGACATTCTTCTGTTCTTATTATTGACAGCAGCAGACAGCAAGGAATAAAACAATTGGGTTTGTGCCATTATAGAAAAATAACCAACAACGGGGTAGTGGGATGCGGAGAATTTTTTATTTTCCTATAAAAGCATTTATTTTTTTATTAAGCAAGTTTTATTCCTCTTATACCACAGCAATTTGCCTACACTAACAATGATTATTTATTAAAGAATGACACGTTGTACTGTTTATCCATTTGTAGTTACATAATGTTGTGGAACATCCACAAAATTTATTACCTCACCACTCTCTCTTTTATTCTCTCTCTTGGAGACAACTTGTCATTTTACCGTGAAGCTGCAAAGCGCAAAATCTTGAAGAGTTAAAGTTACAGCTTTACCGCTGACTGGTACAAAGTACTGACACTGGAGACTCCTTTTTTAATCAGTTTATAAGCAGTGTCTGCCATACAAGTCCCTGTGCAAGCTGTTACTAAAGAAATCTTTTGAATGAACACATTAATATAAAGCCGTATATCAACGATAACAAACAATAAACACTCAAAAAACATGTGGCAAAATTATTGACACCTCTGCTTATACATACTGTAATACATAAACACTTAGAAATGCCATTGATGGCAATAAGAAAAGTTTCAAATGTCTGGACAGTTAAAAACATGGTGGAAATATTTTGCAGAAAAAATATAGTGGTTACCTAAAACTGTAGTGACCCCATTTTTTCACTCCATATATCATTCACTCAAACTACACAGCGTAGTCATATTATATGGCATATTTATTTTTTGCTCACAGTCATGGAGGGTGCCATTAAATCTGGAATTGACAACAACTCTGCAACAACTGTTGTGATTGATTTTACTTTTTTGCTGTATTATTACCGTATTATTATTTGTATTCCTAAATAGCATTTCTGCACATGTAGGCTGAAATGAATACTTTACGTTGATGTAGATATATTTTGACGTGCGATTTATCAGCTTGCATATTTATTGTGACTTTTGCTCATGCTGTTGCAGTTTCTTCCTGCATTTGTAAATGTAGCGTGTTTTATAAGACGCCATGTCAAACTTGCACTTTAAAGCCGTTAGAAATGCAGGTGACGGCCTTAAACAAATGAAACATGCATCGAGACAACTCGGTGCTGCTCGTTTGTATTAATTCACAGGGACAAATGTGGGTCACAATCAAACAGCCATCTTCTTGTGAAAAATGTGCATCTTTCACTTCATCTCTTTCCCGTTTCTCTCACTTCTCTACAGCACTTTCTTCTTTCAAAGGCCTACACACCACAGCGAGTGTGTGCTTCCACATTGCATGTCTCTGGATCTTGCTGCAGATCAGATGTGACAATTGCCTTCATCCGCCCCTCCGCTCTGGCGTTCCAAGTCCCTTCTCATCTCCATCCCTCCGTCCTCTCCCTCTCTTTTCTTTTTGTCACAGGTGGAACATGGCATCGGTTGTGAGTAAAAAAGAACAGGTGCTAATTAGAGAAGGGGAGCGAGACAGCACAGTGAATAATAAGACATTTAGAAGATGAAACTCTAATCTGGGAGCAGTGGAAGCAGACACGCCTGGTGCTCGTGTGTTCTCTTCCACAGTTCCTTTGCTCAGGCAGCATAGACGGATCAAACGAGAGCCAGTGGAGGTGTGTGAAGCTTGCACTGCTGCTGCGCCTCGTTTCTCGTCCTTCATCCCCGAAAGCCTAAAACCAATAAAGAACAGCAGGCTCATTTGTTGTCACTATGCACAATAAACTTCTCTTTCTTCTCTTTAACTTTAGCAGGAAGAGATTTTGAAGAGTTCATTGCACTGATCTCAGTAATTCTTAGCAATTCTTTCACAACAGAGCTTGAATCAGTGCTCTGAGTCATGTGAAATGTTCTGTCCATATGAACGTCATTTTGAAGAAAGGGGGATTCAAACAAAGAATAGTTGAGTAGCCAAAAGCTCTCACATGTAAAAAAAAAAAATTATGTAAAAAAAAAGTTAGAATGAAGCAGTGATGGAGACAAAAAGGAAATAAATCTGTTAACCACAGCACTGTTGAACTGTCAAATCTGATTTGTCAGAAAGTGTTAATTATTTTTCTAACAGCAGCTCAGAAAGTTGTTCTGGATATAATTCAAATCACAGGTTTACATTTATGCACTCGTTCTAGTGTGTCATCATATCTCAGGGACATGTATGGTGGACGATAATCTAATAGTAACAAGATTTTTAAAAAAGTGTTGTTATTTAACAAAGAGAAATGTACACTCCTTGATATGTTGAAGTTTTCTATGTCTATTTAACATTTATGGAAGGAGTCTACAGTGTCAGCAGAGCTGTGTTTTTTTTTTTTTTCATCTTATTAACTTCGAGAGAGAGAAAGAAGAGAGGTGGATGAAGAAATGACTGTTTATAGTTGCTATAATGTAAGTGATAACAGGAACTAATGTGTATACTAATGTAATTAATGTAAATGTAATCAACTTAAGGATGGTAATAGTAACCCATAGTTGGTTATTTGTCTATAACCGTACATGTTAACATATAGTATGCAATACATTAAACAAAAGCTACATCCCTTATTTACAGAACATTAACATTATGCATGGTGTTCTCCACTTCTAGTTAGATAACATGGCTAATATTACCACAGCTATAACTATAGATATAATACCATAGATATAACTAAAGACATAAAATAAGATTTTTCTGTTTGATGTGCCCGTGTAAGCTGAATATACCATGTTTTTGGGGGCACAAATTAGGCTGTGTTTTAAATAACTACTACTTTTGACAATAAAATGCTTTTTCAGTACGTAGCCAAGGATACCTTGATTCTGCTAAATCACTGGTTTGCTCAATGATTTGTCTGTATCAGCTTTCCCTTCAAGTGTACAAGGTTCTACCCTTTTGCTACCATTTATCCTTTCATCATAGACAATTTGAGGGGTTGATGGTAGGCCATTCTAAATACAAATGATCAAAACTGGTCACTAGCTAATTTCTTAACATTAGTCATGCTGACTTGAGGTGTGACAGGCAAATAAAGTGTAGGAACAGAATACTAATTAATCAAATAATTAAAAACAAGAAAACTTACAGCAGGAAGAACACAGTCAAATGTAACAGTACATTTTTGTCCTCACAAATTTACTCGAGTAAACTTGAGAAGAACCTGCCATTAACCTACTCTTACAAGTATAATTCAATAAAAAGTTACTGGAATGGAGTAAATGTAGCATGTTACGACACACCTCTCAATACAAGTCAATGAGTGTCTCTGGTTCAGACTTGGCGACTCCCTTAAGGTCATCTTGTCTTCACACCTGAGCTCCACAGTTCCTGTCTGAGCCCAGAGCCACCCGTTATGGCCGCTGTGTTTAGCTCTGCCCTGGCCAAAGGCCCTCAGGGGCTCCTATATCAAGTCTGCTCCGGTCACTGGCAGAGAACAGGCCAGGGAAAGGCCTGAGTGCCAGCCGCCGCCAAGGCCAGACCTGAACAGCAAACACAGGCCGACCTTCATCTCTGGCCCAGATTTGGGCCTCACACGACCCCCTTCCCCCGCTGAGTGGAGCCAGCCCGACTCTGTTCATCCTCTCTCTAACAAAAAAGAGAGGAGAAATGAAAGGCAACAGTACACCTCTGTCAATATTGATCCCCATCATAAAAAGAGACACAAGAAGAACAAACCCAGCACAGTTTGTTTGGGTTGAGCGCCAGCCGCTTTTCCAAGCCGGAGTTCAACGCTATAAAATCCAGCAGGTTAACTTAATAACAGATTTTGATTCAAACAGATATGATCATGCTCTAACTGAGAAGCATAAATGTTTTTTTAAGTATCTGGATTTTTTTTTAAACACTACATTGCTACATTTCTCTATATATTTGTTAAGTCATAAAATGAATTTTTCGCATCAGACTGCTTCAATGAGTTTAATTTCCTAACAGTAAAATTTACAGTTCAACAGATGCGACAATGAGAATGGGACCTAAAACATCACTGTAATCTGTCGGTTGCTATGTACACTTTGTATTTATCCAGGCATTTTGAATTGTGACAGCTAGCTATTAGCTACTAAAGCTAGTTTAGTTATTATCATGCCAGCTAACATTTGAGAGACTATGAATGAAGCTGTTTTTAGTTTTTTTAGCCTTAGCTAATGTTTTCTCAAGTTCCTTAGTTTTATCAGTAACTAAAACCACTGTATGGTTTGAGGTAGATGCTTTTTCTTTTGTGAAAATTTAAGATTTTATGCTTTAAGAGTTTATAAGGCAGAGTAAGGGTGTTTGTATTTCCATATTTAAAGCAAAATTACTGTATGGGTTTGTTAACATATTAGATGAGGGATTGTTAAGTAAAATGTCTAATATCAAAGATATTAAAAATTCTATACAGGCTTTCATTAAATGTCAGTGTCTATTACAGAGGTCAGTGATGGATGTGTATTATTCAGTAAAAATGCTAAATATTTCATATATATATATTTATATATGAAGTATATGTAAACAGTTAAACAGTATATCTGAATTTATTGACTGCTTGACTGCCGCTCACTGGATGTTTTTTGTCGTGTGTAAGGAGATCAGCAGTTTCTGAAATACTCAAACCAGCTTATCTGGAACCACCAAACCATGCCATGGCAAAAATCACCGAGATAACCTTATTCACCCTTCTGATATTTGATGTGAATATTAACTGAAGCTCTTGACCTGTATTGACCTGTATATGTATGATGTTTTGCATTGTGCCACTTGCCTGATTGTATAATTGCATGAACATGTAGATGTACAGGTATTCCTAATAAAATGGCCGGTTAGTGTATTTATATCTTTATTTTAGTCAGAGGGCACATTTAGCTGCTTGTAATTTTTTTTTTTTTACTCCTTTATACATTTTGCTCATTTTTTATTTACTTCTGGCAAATTTTAGTATGTTGGGCCATGTATTGAAAGAGTTTCAGTGTTCTCCATATCAGTGTGCCAGGCTTTGATTATCGCCTGTCTCTAGACTATTCACCTGACAGTGTCAGTCAGGTAAACTGGCCAGTTGGTGTTAGTTTGGCTCCTTGGTGCCATTCTCACGGCTTCATCAGGTGCCTGTCTGCTATTGACACAGACAGGCTGCCTCCTGCCTGTTTATCACTAGTGGCTCTTTTGCTTACCTTCCCCGCCTCGAGTGTTTCTGAGAACGCTTGGCCTGGCAGCAGCTGTAGCCATAAGAGAAGCTTGTTTCCTTCCTCAATACCGTTTAAAGAATAATCTATTAAACCTTAAAGTGGTAGGCGTACATATAAAGCTGTCTGGGGTTCCCCAGGGGCCTTATCAGGTGAAACAGATGTGACTAACAGCTGGCACCAGAGCGGCACTGCAGCTGCCAGGGTTTCGGCAAAAAGCTGAAGTCTGTTTCCGCCATGGCTATTGGTTCCATCAACATGCGTTAACCATGTGTCCATGCGAAAGTGATATAGGGGCAGATTAATTTCTGTATAGCTCTTCTGATCTGATGCTGATAAATCATACTCATATGAACGCAGGAGCTTTATTAATGATATAAAATTTGTTGGATTGCACCTGGAACCGAGCAGAATTAAATGAGATCTAACACGTTCCACATGTGATTGTAACCGGCTGCTGGCAGTCACGTGTGACTGCTTCACATGGACGTTAGCTTACTAAAGAACCACATCTAAGGCACCAGGCACCCATTCCAGCCTTTCTAACCACATTTCACCGGATATCTTTTATTGTTTTTACACCCACCTCATTTGTGTCACACATTTCTGAAGCACCTGAAATCGGTCCACTTCCTCTTCTCGTCAGTGGTGAGAGGAAAAATCTGCTTTCTTTCTGCTTTTTTGCTCGTCAGGGTTGAGCGGGAGGACAGAGCCAGAAGGACTGCTGCTGCACTTTTCGAGGCTGATCTGCTGATTGATTTAGAGCCACTCTGACAGCCAGACTTCATTGATGAGCACTGCCAGCACTAGTTAGCTCCAGCGTCCAGCCAGCTCTCCCTAACGAACAATTATAGACTGTATACTGTATCTCCCTCTCTCACACACTGCTCATTCTCCTTCACTGTGCCTCTAAGACATTGTTCACACAGTAGAAAACATATTTTAAAGCTGTTCTCATTGCAAATTATACTGAGCGAATGTGATGTTTGTTCAGACTGTCATCATAATGGCTCACATATCCATAGTCTTTGCTATAGTAATAGAGATATGCGCTGGACCAAACATATATCTCTGACAAAACAGATGAACAGACTTCAATTAATAATCAAAAAGCCATGTACCCATATACAGTACCTTGTATAAGTATTCACCCCTTTAAACTTGTCCACATTTTGTTCCATAGTGTTACAACCTGGAAATGAAATGGACTTAATTGGAATTATATGTGCACCATCCAGTTTATTAGGAACAGATCAAGTCCAAGCTCTTCAGTTAATGTTCACACTGAACATCAGAATGGGGAAAAAATGTGATCTCAGTGACTTTAAAGATGGCATGGTTGTTGGTGTCAGACAAGCTGGTTTGAATATTTCAGAAACTGCTGATCACCAGGAATTTTCACACACAACAGTCTATAGAGTTTACACAAAATGGTGCAAAAAAATTCCAGTGAACGGGAGTTCTGTAAGCGGAAAAGCCTTGTTGATGAGAGTGGTCAGAGGGGAATGGCCAGACTGGGTCAGGGTGGTAATTTAAATAAGCACTCTTTACAACTGTGGTAAGCAGAAAAGCATCTCAAAATGCACCACAGATCAAACCTTGAGCGGGATGGGCTACAACAGCAGACCACCACATTAGGTTCCTCTGCTGTCAGCCAAGAACAGGAATCTACAGGAAAAGAACAGGAGGCTACAGTGGGCACAGGGTATGGACAGCTGAAGACTGGAAAAAGACCAGGTGACTGTGAAAGTCGCTGAGATTTTTTTCCCCATTCTGATGTTTGATGAGAACATTAACTGAAGCTCTTGTCCTGTGTCAGAATAATTTTATGCATTGCATGATTAGCTGATCAGATGATATCATGAATGAGCAGGTGTACAGGTGTTCCTAATAAAGTGGGTGGTGAGTGTATGTCATGAATCTACACAGAACAGAGTAGAAAAACAATATAATTTGCAAATTATATTATTTACAAACAAAATCATAAAAATTGTGATTTCATAAGTATTTACTCTCATTGCTGTAAAACCCCTAAATTAGCTCTTTTGCAAAGAGACGTGCTTACAGTCACGGGTCCAGTCAGGCCAAGCTCTGAATGTATAGTAAGAAAAAAGGCAGGCCACCTCTCATAAAATGTAATCCATGGCAAAATCTTCATCTTTTTCCGGATGTTGTTCTTGTTGATTTTCGAGCAGTGATGTGCACTAATGTCCACACACCACAAACAAATATGACTTGAATCTGACTGGAAAAAGTATTTCAGGTCATGTTTAATGTTCAGTCTTCAGAAATCTTTCCTGTTTTACAGAATCATTACTTGTTGGACTGCGTGCTTGGCTTTCAGCTAATTTACTGAGCTCACACACCTGCTGATACTCACAGGCTTCACTGTTGCCAGCTTTGCTCTGACCTTTGCTCAGAAAAAAATGGACCTACTGAAAAACTTTTACGTGACTGATCATTAACTTTCTTCAGTTTTCTTCTTTTTATGTTCTCTGCACTGTAGAAGCTATAATTTAATTCAGCAGGATGTTGAGACTATGTTACTGTCGATAATTCATCTGGTATTTTATCCAGCCCCATGTTTCCTGGCCATTAGCTGTGAATATGTCTAGCACAAATGCATAGCAGGAATTTTTGCGACAATCTGGCTGTAGTTTTGTCTGGTAATAAAAAAGCAAATTATTTTGAACTTCACCCAACACACACATGTGGGCACGCGCTCTATTTTCATCTCAGTTTGTGGACACGGTTGGAATCCAGCAACACGAAAGCTGAAAGTTTGGGGAGAATGACGATGGAATTCAGTGAAAATTCCCCCTGTTGTGTAAAACAGGGCAGTGCTGATGGAGCTCTAGAAATAAAGAGCTTGAGTAGTGAGTGTGGTTCACCATAATTACAAAGCTCTTAAACTCTGGCTCAGATGCTCCGTCTGACTGCTGCCTGGCTCACACACACATGCACACGCCTCTGTCTGGTGGAACTAAACTATGTTTTTCACTCAATTTTCACATGTCTAGGACTATAAAAAGCATGTTACAAGATGTATAAGAGTTCTCACTTGAAGAAAAAAACCCCCCAGTTTTTCTGTTATCGTGTACGTGACCACAGTCTCTGGGTTTCAAAAGACAATGAAACGAATGGTTCAAAAGTAGCTGTCAGAAATTATACCTGACCTATAGACACAGTAACACCTACAGTATAGTGTTAATGATCATGCAACATTTGTAGAGCCGTAAGAAGAATCAAAATTTTAGTGAGGTCCACACTGCAAAAATGTGACCCAACTTTAGAGATAATATACCACAATACCCAATGTGTACTACACCAATTGCTAATTTCTAATCTTTTATACTTCCATAAACTTATTCTTCCATAAACTGCTCTGACTCTAGTTAGACTGTTGAATTTTAATGAGTTTTAAATGAGTTTTAATTATCTCTTTCTCTTTCTCTGTGTGTGTGCTCATCCTCCTTTTTTCTCTCACTTCTCCTCACTAATTACTGAAAAAGCATACATTAAAAATGCCATGTACAGCTAACCTACGCTGCCGTTACTATGATCAGCTATTGTTACTGCAACTAGCAAGCTGATTTGCCTAGCATGTTTTCTTTTTACAAGTTTACAAATGTCAACTGCACTCATAAACACTTAGATTTATATAATATTTTCTTGCATAAACTCAAACATTTATTGTATACCTGTGTATGTACTGTATATCATATGTCAGATGTTAGCCTTTAATATGTGTGCATTGCATTCGTCTTTTTTTTTTTTTTTGTAAGTCTAGCTACCACATTATCAGGACGTTGCTGTTTCTATATTGAATTTGACAGCTAGAGTTAGGCTAAATGAGAGGTAAAAAAACAAACAAATCCTTCTGAAACTACCGAGGTCCAGACGTAATTTTTTTGTCCTCATAGCTAGTTACGGCCATGAATGTTTGGTACCAAACTTATTGTATCTCTTTAATAGAGTCTGTCACTTAATACAGATTTTGGACTCATTATAAAATCCTGTCCTGTTTTAAATGTGTGTGTGTGTGTGTGTGCGTTTGTATGTGGGCCTGTTTTTATATCTTCTTATTCAAATATCCCCACAAGGATATGAATATCTGAAAGTTTTGACCTTGTGGGGACATTTGGCTGGTCCCTATGAGGAAAACTGTTCATTTATTTATTTATTTATTTATTTATTTATTACAAAAACTGCAGCTTTTATTTAAAAAAATCAGACAAATGGTTTCCTTTTAATTTCAGATGTTAGACTTATAAAGTATAGTCACAGCACTAATTAGCTGTGTTAGAAATTATGCATATGGAAGGTCTTCAGAAGGACGGTTAAACACGTGTGCGTGTGTGAGCGTGTGTGTATGTGTCAGAAAAAGAACAAGCGAGAGAACAAGCCTGTCTGATTGACATATCATATAATCAGAAGTCTGACAGCAGGTCTCAGCTGTGAGAGAGCAGGTTTGCAGGTGTCTCGCTGTTAAAAATGACCCTGATTAAGGCTGTCATTGGAAAATTATTATGAGAACTTTCAGAACAATTCTGCACTTCATGAGGACTTGAAAGCCCTACTGCATACTGAACACAGGAATTACTGTCTGGTTGAAGTTTTTTTCTGAACTGACTGAACATGTTTTACTCAGAGTACACAGAATGGATTACAGTAACAGCCTGGTTTATAGTCTAGTGATTTAAAATTCATTTACACAACAAATAGAACATTTGTATCATAAACTAACATAATATAATACAACACTTACATCTACTACTGTTTTTGCTGCCATGCCAATGTCTTCTTTTCATTGTGTTCAAATGGCTTTTGTGAATTTTTCTATGACCCACATGGCAATTCAGCAAGATTTATGTCTCACTGGTTATACGTTTTATTAATATGTTATGAAACCACTAAAGCATAAATTGTTCCCTTTTCCAGCTCTTGCTTTCTACATATTCCAGTAGCAGCACAAATGGCACTCATGTTAAAAACCTAGTTTTCACTGCTGTAATACGAAAAGATGGCAGTATTTTTTTTTTTTTTAGAAAAAATTACAGGTTTTTTTTTTAGAAAAAAAAATACTCAAGCAGTGAAGGGATTTTTATAAGCACTTCCAGTTGTTTTACAAGCCCTGGCGCTTTAGTTTGGCCTCAGTCTGTGGTGAGATCTGGGTTTGGTGTTGAGACTGGATCAAGACGTCGTAGTCTTCTCTCCACCCTCTATTAGTGACGCGCTCAGAGGTCTCTGCACTGACGGATAATAGCACTCCACTCCAGCCTGCTGTGTGACACTTCTCAGTAGTGTGTGAAGATAGATGTGGAACTATGTGTATAATCCAGTGTTATGTTCATTAGTGCTGTAATTCATTAACCAAAGTGTCATTATGGTTATTAGTAACTAGTGCTGTTGTTTAGCCCAGTTTTCAAAATATAAGTGAAGTCCAAAATCCCTCAGTTGCTGCTCAGCTCAAGTCCAGACCATAATGAATTGCAATAGGCTTAGTTCTAATTGCAGTGTCTGAATATGTTCCCTATTCACTATATAGTGCACTACAAGGTGTTCCAAATATCTCCATACATGGGGGACGATGTTTGCCAGCACCACGTCGGTTGTGCCTTCGTCAGTGGATGCTCGTGGACGCCCACTTCTTGGTTGGTCTGCAACATTTCCAGTCTTTTTGAATTTGTTAATAAATTTGGCAACAGTGTCTTGTGTGATGTGCAACCTTGCGACAGCTTCCTGATCCAGCCATGAGAATGATTTCAATATGTTCTTCTTTTGTCAAAGGCTTCTTAAAGGCTATCTGAAAAAAATATATATAACATAAACTAAGTATGAAACATTTTGGAAGACATTTTGCTAAAAAAAAAAGGTAATTTCCCCTATGTACTGAGACTTTAGGACACCCTGTAGTATGGGTGCAGCCCTTTTGTCTGTATCTTTTACATTTTTTTAGTTTATGTCATGTGCTTTTGTTTATCTTATGGCCTTTGTTTTGGTTTCTGTCCTGTCCCTGCCTCTGTCTTACCATTGGTTGGTTCTCCTAATGTGTGCACCTGTCCTGAGTTCATTAGTTTGGTCCTTCATGCCCTGTTGTTTCTGAGTTCTGTGCAAAGTTATACTTCCTGCTTGTGACCATCGTCCGTGTTTTGTTCATGGATTATCCTAGTTTAATGTTGTCTGCCTATTCTCTGACCTCTGCTACAAACTTCGACTATGATTCTTGGATTCCCCACAATAAATACTACACTGAGTTTACACACTTGCATCCTGCCTTCAACTACTACTAGTTACACTAACATTTCAGAGATTAGGAATAGTGCTGTTAGTTAGCATTAGCTAATGTTTTCCCACGTTTCCTGGTTCCTTGGCACTACTTTACCATCAGTAACTAAGATCAGTCTGTGATTTCAGACAGAGATCTTTTTCTTTTGTGAATCTTTCTTATATTTTGACACTTTTATACTTCACTTGAGCACAAAGAATCTGAAGCTGTGCTTTAACTTTATTGATTGAGGTGAGTAATTTCACTTTCCCTTGAGTAAATAATTCTGGTACATTTACCAAATCTGGGCTTGACTCAGACTTAAGCCCAAGGTCAGGGCTCAAATACTACATCATTATTAATAACACCATTAGATGCAATTTTAAAACATCTTTGTTTTCATCCTGTATAGCACATAGTGCAGTTAGGCATCTTTATAGTGGTGGTACTAAACTGTCTAAATCAAACAGACTGAACTCCTGTGATCCCAATTATCACAGTCAGTGCCAATCTCCCCAGCCCTACCTGTCTACCTGACTGAAGTGCTGTTGCGCTGTCTGAGTGGCAATGTTGACTCTTCATCACTCTCTCCCATCAACCCTGATTTATTCCAGGGCACAGTTTACTGTTTACATGCAAAAGTACAATCTTCCTGATGTGAAAGAGAGAGACACACAGATGTTTTAATGCACAAGAGGAAGTGAAGTTAGTGGTTTGACAGAACAAGAAGACAAAAACAATATACACATCCATGTATGATAAAATCATAGATGCACATATTACAGATAAGCGAGAGAAGGTGCAATACTGAAACCACTGCATTAGCAACATATTCACCAGAGGTGTCCTCCATGCAATTGTATAGATTTTAAATAAAATGTATTTTATTTTAATTTTCTATAGAGAATGTCTGAACATTTTCTTAATATAATCCATTTCTTTTTGTTATAAAACCTATTTTATAAAAACTCCCTCGATTCGTAATACACTGTAATACACTGAGCTGTATTTTTTTTTTTTTTCATATATATATATATATATATACTGGTCACTAGTGCTTTTTTCCCAACTCAATCAACTGATCTCTGTTAAAGTAATTCACCAACAATTATTAATTAATTAATGAACATCACGTCATGTTTTTTTATCCATTTATAGTTACAGTTAATATTTTGGAATGTCTGTGAGACAAGTTCCTGTTCACTTACATTTTAGCAGCTATATACAGACGTTCCCTCACCACCCTCTCTTTTTTCTCTCTGTTGAGGTTAATAATAAATAAAATGCAGCTTGTGATGTTGCAAAGAAACCAGAAAAGTACAAAGTCCTCTGTCCTGAAGACTTTTCCATGTAGAGCATCCGCCATACGCCATACACCATACACCAAGTCCCTGTGAATTAGTTGTTAAAATAGAAACGATGATGTATTAGAACAAGCCTATTAATATAAACCAGATTTAAATTACAGCCAGCACTATTGTCAGAGCTGCTGTTATAGAAAATGAATCAACACCTTCCGAATAATCAGAATCGAGATTTCAAAATCGCTATGGTATAAATTGTTTTATATACCAAGATTGTGACCTCACATTGCTTTACATTGTTTTGTCTATTATGTATATCTAAGGATAAAATAGCTGCTGTACAGTGGCTGCATTGTCTGCATTTGAACACTTCCACTAGCTACACTTACACTCAGAGTCTCTCATGCACTGTGGGAAATGTTTGTCTATTCCGTATGATCTATGATCAGCTCCTCCCACCCAAACTGAAAGTTTAACCATTCTAAATCAGTGCAACCACAACACAGTCCATTAGAGCTGAAGATTGAAGAGTGTAGCCCTGCGTCTACTGTAGGTGTCAGCAGAGTCGTTTGTAACTGCTCGCTGGTGCGCGGTGAGGTGACGCCTGCGTCCTTCACTGTGTCTGTCATCAAGGGTCAGTCATTAGGGCAAGTTTGTACTTTATGTTTGTGTGTGCTTGTGCGTGCGTGCCTGGTGCGTTTGTTTGGTGTCGGGTATCAGGTCAGGGCGGATGTGTTGTGCAGCTGAATGAATAGAGGGTCGTGTGCTATTCAGCTCAGCTATGGTTATAGCTCATCTCCCTGGAAGCCTTAGTTGCTGTGGAGACTTTCTCTTTCTGGCCAAACACAAGCACATAAACACACTGATTTTTTGTTTTGTGGGAAGACCTGGGCATCTGTACTTACACACACAGGCGTGAAGAATAGGAAATATATAACTATAACTGTAACTGTCCCATAATCGCTAATGTGAGTGCACACACATCTTGTATAAATGTCTCATGTGGACATAAAAATGTAGGCTTCATTTCAGCTTTGGGACCAATGATGCACTTTTAAAGCTTTACTCTAATTAAAGGTACAACACATGCACCCTCCGAAGCAAAAGACACATTGTACATAAGATGTACCCTTGATGGTCCCACCCCAACAGCAAGGAAAAATATGAGCCACTACAGCAGAGTTAGTTGATTAATTGATGGTCCTCATGGTCCTCCTCCAAGTCCGCCCTTTGGTGTTGTTGACAAAGTGAGTTTATTCCACTCCATTCCACAACATTTGGTGTAGGGTAACCAGGTGACTGGTTGTGGACCAGACAGTCCGGTTCTATACTCCAGTGTTTGGGTGGTACTGTCAGCCACACGATTAAATGTCTGGTCAAGTCTCACTATAAATGCATTCCAGTTGTTGAAGTAGGCTAGAAAATTTATTTGTACAGCACTTGGATACAGGAACATGTAACATGATTGGCAGGTTAAGTAGTGCTGCGTCCTTGTCCTGACTGTTTAGTTGTTGGTGGTCCACATAATCTTTTTTAATTAGAAATAGCTTGCTAATAAATGGCAATCTTAGTACAGCAATATCTTGCTATCCAGTAATCTTGTTAGTGTTGCAACATGGGGCTGCTAGCAAGATGTAGCTAAACTAACTATATATACCTAGACAGCTAGCTAAATAGACACATAACTCAGATGAGGCTGTAAAGAACATTTTAAGGCACCAGAAAGTAGAGAATGACTCTTGCTTGTAAAACGACTGAATAAAACAGTCTGCCAAACAAATCACACACACTTCCGCCAGTAAGCCTGTGTCTGAAGGACATAAAAATCTCTTTCTACTAATCTTCCACAGCTGATGTCTTGAAGGATAAATCCATGTTACAGGAAGTATAAGACTCTTTAAGCGTATTTTCCATGTGGGTAAATGTCAGAACAAGATTCATTAAGCAGCCCTCAGCTTTCTATTCACACCCATGAGCTGAGACACAAATAGCAAATTAGCAAAATGTGAAACCTCCACTGTGGCCATTTCTGTGTGTATTCTGTGGTAGTGGTAGTGGTGGTGGTGTTGTCGCGCGGCCCTGAGTGCGTGCAGTTAGAACAATGCAGTGGTGCGCGTGACCCTCCTGGCTGCTTACTAATTGCGGCTCTTCTTTCTTTGATGTTTGTGTGTGCGTGTGTGTGTGTGTGTGTGTGTGAAGAGGGATGCATGAAAGACCGGCAATTACCGCGCTTCGTGAAGCGGGTGCGACACAGGCAGCTGTGTGAGAACTCCTGTGCTCGGCACTCTCTTGAATTAACGCAGTAATAATGTGCAGTGTGTGAGTGAGACAACATCTCATCAAGGAGAGAAAGGCTCACCAGAACGGTTTGCGCTCTTGTGAAGATTTCATAATTAGTTTCGCAGAGTGGTTGGAAAGAGAAGTGCAGTTTATTTCAGTGTATAAGAACCTGGAGCCCCTTATAGAAAAGTAACATGAAGTCCACATGTCAATTACACACATGTGGTTTTAGGCACTGTTTCACATGTGGGCTTTTCATGGTTTTTAGTTTTTCACATGGGAGTGTTTCCAGGGCTGGAAAATACTTCAGTAATTGTACTTTGCTACTGTACTTAAGTGCTATTTTAGAAGATTAGTGCTTTATTCATGTATTATCGGCACTGAATACTTGTACTCTTACTTTAGGAAATCTGCAAATGAAAAAAACATACATTTTACTCCTTTACTCCTTACATTTTCATTTTGACCTTCACAGTAGGCATTAAAAATCTCAAATACAATGAGACATTTTTTCTTGCCTAGTTACTATGCCAATCAGTTGTGTTCTGAAACTGCGCATTGAGCTAATGTTCACTTTTACTGGCTTGCCAAATATTCATAAAGGATGAATCCTTTCCTACCATTTAACAACATCTTGTTAACGTCACCTCATTAAATTCAACAATGTTATTAAACATTAGTTAACCAGCTAGCCAAATTCTTGATTTGTCTGCGTTAGCAGAATATTTAATACATACCTGATATCATAAATAAAAAAGTCATAAAAAAATACATAGCATAAATAAAAAATGTGTAAAATTGATAAGTAAGATTTGACACAGTACTGATGTTTATACTTAAGTACTGTTTCTCTGTGCTTTTTACTTTTACTTTTTAATCTGGCTCAAAGGGCATTTCACATGGCAGTGGTGGCTCAGTGGTTATAGCTCTGGTCAGAAGGTTGGGGGTTCAAGCCCTAGCACCACCAAGCTGCCACTGTTGGGCCCTTGAGCAATGCACTTAAACCTATTTGCTCCAAGTGTGCTGTATCATGGCTAATGCTGTGCTCTGACCCCAGATTCCTAACAAGATGGGAAATGTGAAGAATTTCACTGTGTTATATAATGTATATGTGACACATAAAGGCATCTTCTTTGCTCCCCTAGTTTCACATGATTTATTTATGTATTTTCACATGTTAATTTTTTGAAATGTTCACCTGGTTTTCCCATGTGATCCCATATCATTCACATAATCACTTGTGAAAAATATATGATCACATGTGAAACACGATGTTTATGAAAGGCTAACTACACCCAAAATCTTTTCCTCAAATAAAACCAGTATGCAGAGTGGCTACTCTGAATTGCCCCTAGGCGCGAAGGTGTGTATGCACAGTGCCCTGCGATGGATTGGCATCTCATCACAGGGTGCATTCCCGCCTCTCACCCAGATGCACCATTGGATGCACTAAAACCCTGACCAGGAAAAAGTGGTTACTGAAGATATGTAGTTCTTCAGTGATGTCAGAGAGACCTGCTGATGTGGTCTAGGACACATGACAATATATGTACTGTAATCTACAAAATTTAACAAAACCTCACTCTATAAATGAACACTGTAACACCATGGATGCAGCCATCCTGGACAACCTGAATCTCCTTTTCTTTTTTTCATACAATTTAGTATGAAAAACTGCAATATGACTTTAGGCTGCTCGGTGGTCACTTTCACACTAGCAGCAGTGTAAACATGTTTAAACTGATAGATCTTCATGAATGATTATGAGTCAGTTCACAGTTTATCTTGGAGGATAGATTTGTTCTTTTAGTGATCCCTATGTGATATTGTGAATGCACGTGTGTGTGAGAAAGAAACATGCATGTGTGCCATATGCCCAAGAAAGTGGTGGCTTTGTGCACAGCTTGGTGTAGCTGAGGGTCATATGAAGGTTAGTAGCAAAACTCCTTTATGTAAACATTAAGGGCGTAACACAGTGCTGGAGTGGGTGTTGTTTTTGTTTTTTTAAATAAATATGAACCCTACCACTATGCCCCCAAAAACACTGGAAAACACTGGGGAAAAAAACCCAGAGGTAGAAATGCCAGCACTGACGACATGGTCTTGCTTGACAGTTCCTCAACCTTCGCTACATCACTGGAGTTCATAATTGGTTTAATCTAGAGATGAAAAAAAACCTAGTTGCTTAATTAATCTAAGGATGAATGAAAGTATGCTATAAATAATTGAAGCACATCCATATCAGTGAATGTGGTCTTTGTTTGTGCCTCAAAGCTTCATATCTGACTTTTCGCTCACTCCCACACGAAAATAAAAACCTCCCGCATGTACGATGCGTCTCGCAGGATTCCAGTAACTAGATGCTGGCAAACTTCTGGTGAAAATGACAAACTGGAAAACTGGAAAACACATTATCTTTTACATCCCTAAATTTCTAAATACATGTAGAGCACAAATATAGAGAATTCAGTAGAAATAGATGGACCCATTCTGTTTGGTTGTTTTACTAATTTTGTTCAGTACTTTTTTAACACACCATATTCACCTTTTTACATCCAGAGTTACCCAACAGATCTACTACATACCATAATGATAAACAGAATCAAAAGCTGGTCAATTATTTCCTTGTACCTGCACTGTCTGAGAAAGAGGCTCGACATGAATTAAGAAAGAAAAAAATGTTGACATTAAGCATTGAGAGTTATGTCAGGCATGCAGCTTTGCCACGCTGTTTTTAGGTCTTAGGTTTAAGTAAGGTGCACAGCCTCACAGGGTTGATAGCAGGTGATTTGACTGAACCTTGGTGACCCTGGCTTTCATAATGGATTATCTCTCAGTTGGCCCAGTTAAAGTGGAGTTTACCTTACGCCTACCAACCTACAGCAAATTCAGGTCATGCTTTGACTGTACTAGGGGGAAATCGCAAGCGTCGTTGAACGCTGCTCGGTGTGCCACAGTGACAATCAGGATAGTGACAAATTGAAAGTAACAAATCAGTTTGCCACACTAGAGGGCTGCAGTCATTCATATTAAGCAGAGCGAATCAGTGTCATCACACTTTCTGCATGCTGTCACACACTAATCACTCTCGCCATTGAGGTGATGTCACTGGTCCAGATGGGGGGTTTCCGTCGTATTAGGATTAGAGAGTGTGTTGGGATAGACATTGTAAGCACAAGCTGCTCTCTAGGCCTCTGAATGAGTGTGTGTGTGTGTGTGTGTGTGTGTGTGTGTGTGGTGTGGAAAGTCCTGTTGGGTTATATGGTTAGGGCTTGTGTATAAACAGATGTTTCTGTGTTTATGTCAGTGAGTCAAGCCGCAAAAGCTATGTTCCCATGAGTGCCGATCTGATTTGGCACAGGTGCTTCCCGCAAATCATTTTTAAAAAAAATATTTACAGTATTATATATACCGAGATAAAGAAATCTGACATTATACCGCTAACATTATGCTTTGCCAGTATAGAAAATCACACTTACAAATATTTATTCTAGCAATTTTGAAAAATACTTGCACTGTCGCTGCAGAGTTACAGATCATTTAATTCCATCCATGAATTTCATACTGTTTGATACAAGTATTATACAGTATGTGCAGTATCTTTCACAACCACATCTTATAAATCTTATAATCTTACAAGGTATCTATACTGAAGCACTAAGGTTCATTTCCTTAACTTGTGCACTGATTAGCTTCTTCTTCCTGTCAAAGATTTGTTCAAAAGATCTGGTTGTTTTAGTGTGGCTAATAGCATAAACCTTCCACATCAACCCTTCTTACACACAAGCATGATGCATATATATATATATATATATATATATGTATATATATATACATATATATTTAAATGGAGCTAAATCAAATCTAGAAAGAAACAAATCCAGCAAAATGGTGAATAAAACACAGGATTGAATTGCAAGACCCAAAACAATGGTGCTTCCCTAATTTGAAGAGTGTTTAGCGCAGAATAAACAAGACAGGCTGCATATGATGTGTATATTTATCAATGACCATAATCAAGGAAAGGCTTTTGTGGTGGCCTGCTAGTGATTTCAGAGTCTTTTATATGATGCCACAAACTAGCAGCATGACAGCTGGGAGCTGAGAGCTGACAGATGACAGTATCGCTCTCATTGGAACTCTCTCAAAGAAAAAAAAAAGCTGTATTAATGGTGGTAAACTTAAAAGTATGTGAAATTAAATGTGTAAAATAATATAAAAATAAAATAAAATACTGTGAATGTAGATTAACATGCATTTACAGACAGGTTAGTATATAGACTCAGTCACAAAACATGCACTGTCATCACCACACAGGAAGTGGTATTTAATACGAATATAAGAAATAAAACAACACAGTGGTAATAAAAGTGGTAATAAACCTTTGTGATAGACAAGTCTATAAAAGATTATGTTCTCTCTCTCTCTCTCTCTCCTTTGCTCTTTCAAAAAAAACCTGAACAATCCAGTGAGTAAATGATTTAAATCCTTTCACTGTATTGAACTAAATGACTCAAATCACTAAAACGAATCATTTTGCACATCACTAAGTGTCACTAAATTGACATAAATGTCTATAGCACATATTTCAACTTGCCTCAGGTTTTTTAGCACTCTGAAAGTCCATACGTGATATTTCTGCTGTGTAAAAAAAGACAAAACATCTGGAAACACTGTGACTAAATTACAAATGACGTTTTTGGTAGAAGAGGCTCAGACTGATTGTTTAAGTCTATCCTGTGTCAGGTGTTTATATGTCTAGGGAGATATACTGCATAAAAAAAGCAGACGCACACACACACACATGCAGACACATGCTGAGGAACATGTGACGTCTACCCTTCACCTAGACTGCATTTTTGTTCACCTACGAGCATACCTGTGCCAGGTAATCAAGCACCGTAGAACAACCTGATTACAATCATTACAATGGTGGCACAGTCAATGTTCTTGCCTTTTCTGTGTGTGTGTGTGTGTGTGTGTGTGTGTTGGAGTTGAGCGGAAACCAGGAAGAAGGCCATGAGGATTGGGTTAAAGACCCTGGGCTTAGATCATTTTAGAGACACAGGAGTGGAAAAATGAGGGTGTGTGTGTCTCTGTATACACACAGATGCACCACTGTAAAAAGATGAATCCAGAGATTGATTTTGTGATATGCTAGCTACACCTCACACACACACACACACACACACACGCAACAAATCTCATATAGCACTACAATAGGAATACATATGATTACATGCGCACATGACTGCCATTCCCTCGCACAGCAGCAGTCTGTAATCAGAAACCTCTTGCCTGCTTCACACACACACACACCATGGGAGAAAAAAAGCAAAAGAACGAGAAAGGATTTTACCCAGCGAGTTTGCCAGGGCAGGCAGCCAACAAAAAGAGAAGAGAGCGGGAGAAAGGGTGAGAGGGAGGGAGAGAGGCCAGGAAACTCCATACATAGCCGGCAGGAAGGAGAGTGTCGGGGCAGGAACTGCCTTGTATGGTCCGAGGTTTTCTGGCAGCCTGCGAGAAAAGACATTTCCTCTCTGAGCCCAGATCACATGACCCACAGCAGGGCTGCTCAGACACTGCGGGACGTGTGTATGTGTGTGTGTGTGTGTGTGTGTGTGTGTGGGTGTGTGTGTTTGAATCCAAAGCCACTCCCTGCTCCCCTGCACTCCAGCCTGTTCTGCTGCTCATGCCTTTATATCAGGCAGAGGTTACTTCTAAAGCTGCTGCCCTACAATATGCTCATAACCACTTCCTGTACTCAAAGCAGGACATTTGGTAGTAGACCCAGGGCTTTAGAATGAACTCCAGCTGTTGGTGTAGCAGTAGTTCTGCATGTGAAAGAACTTCTCAAACAGGAAGTATGTGTATATAACCTCTCACATCAACTTTTACAGGATTTCTGCACAAGCTCCTATTGCCTTATCAGCTCCTGGGTGACGTTTTGAATTACACACGACTCTGGTCTGTGTGTGTGTGTGTGTGTGTCAAGGTCCTACTCTTTTACAAACATGCTTTTTTGAAGGCTGACCAACTTGAAAATCCAAATCCAATTTGGATAGAGCTGCAGTATATGAAAATGTCATACACATTAAAGGAATAATTCAGCAGATTGTTTTACATACTTCCTTGTATTGAGAAAGGAAATGACATACTCTTTACTCAGAGCTCATTTATAATGAACATTTAGCGGACAGTAGCTGAATTCCACCACACACTGTTTTTATTTTATTTTATTTTATTTTATTTTTCTATCCATTCGCTATCGAACTCAAAATTATTCTGCTAAGACATAACTACAGATTTGTCCCATATCTAAATTTACAGTTTAACTCATAAACACATTTGGCTGAAGAATTTCACAAAATGCACTTTTTACAAGGACAAATCTGTTTTAATTAAAATGGTCACTGTGCTTTTCTCAGTACATTATCGAAATGTTGATTGTGATAATCACACTTGTGATACAGTTGCAGTAGATAGAGATTAGGTGAAAATAAAGCTGGAGTATTCCTTTTATTTAACTTATTCATCCATTCTCAGTGGATTCTACTTAAAGCAACTTGGATTGTTTGCCATTTTTTCACTTTAAAATACAAATTCTTGGCAAAGATTCAGCAAATAAATTGCACTATGCTGGTATTAATAGCAGTGATATATTTATGGCAGTGCAGTTTTCATCAAAACCCCAGGAAACTGGGACAAGCAGTGTTTAGCACAAATACTTTAAGACAGCTCCAAAAGATAATACGCTTCATTTGTGGTTCAGCAGGGCATGTGTAGCCTCCATGAAGAGGGCAGATGTGCTTTAAAGTATTACTTTTTATTGTCATGTTTGAGTTTTAATGAAATTCAACAAACTTGGAAGCAGAGAGAGGAGAGAGAGAGAGAGGAGAGAGAGAGAGAGAGAGCGTGTGTGTGTGTATGTGTGTGTAAATCTTGGCTATGACATTTCTAAGTCCATGCACCTGTCTAGTGTGTAGCAATGGGAAAATGAAGCGTGTGTCTGTGTGTGTGTGTGTGTGTGTGTGTGTGCATGCATGTGTGTCTGTGTGTATGTGTGTATATGTGTGCATGTGTGTGTGTGTGTGTGTGTGTGTGTTCATGTTGCACACTGGCACAGGATGGACTGCAGACAAGGAACAGACATACTGACAGTCTCTCAGTCGTTCAGCACACACACACACACACACACACACACACACACACACACACACACACACACACACACGTTCTGCAAAAAACAGTGTGTTATGCATTACAGATGCACACACACACACACACACACACACACACACCATTAGTTGCAGTAGCCAGTAGTAAATATCCTGTTGAGGTTACCTCATTCAATGGGACTTTTGGGGTGGCGGGAAAAACAGGCCATTATGATGTGTGTGTGTGTGTGTGTATGGACAGTCACAGGATTTCCACAGTGGAAATGAACAGGCAGGTCAGCTTCAGGCCAGGCCAGGGGAGCTTAGCACAAAACAGAGAGGCACAAGGACATGTAAAGTAGGAAGTTGTGTGACTGTGTGTGTGTGTGTGTGTGTCCGTCCATGTGTTTGCAATGCTTGAGATACAAATCAAAGAAAAATACAGTGGTTGTGTTATACTGTGGAGGGCATTCAGAGAGAAGACTTTTTTACTATAATGAAACGTTTCTATCGTGATGGGCATGGTCTTCCTCCCCCATACACAGAGCACGAGGGCTCACTGAATGGTTTAATGATTATCACAATGATGTAAATCATGTGCTGTGGCCTTCACAGTCCCCAGATCTCAACTCATCAATACTTATGTGTTCTCACCACCAGTGCTCTCCACCACCACCATCATCATCATCATCAACAACATCATCAACAACATCAAAACACCAGCTGAGGGAATATCTTTTAAAAGAATAATGTTCATTGCTCCAGTACATTTCCAGAGAATCGATGCCAAAGTGTACTGAAGCTATTCTGGTGCCTTACTGAGCCACTTTATGTAAAAGGTTTTCCTTTAATTTGTCACCTGTGTGCAGTTCTTATCTAATGTTTGATCCTAAGAAGTGATCAAATATTTTGGGAGCGCTCTTATTTTTATGTCATTAATTAACATGCTATTTTGTGACTAGGAAATGCTGGCAGAAATTATATGAATTACAACCCAGAGAATCCCAGTAACAGTAAATGCTAATAATGACTAATAATTCATAATTCACACTAATTGTCTGTCAGGATTGAATGTTTTTTTAAAAAAAAACATGACTCATTATAGTTCTAAGCTTAATAGTCTGACCGCGTAAATTGAATGGATTTAATCTTAAGGTGAAAGACTTAAAACAACAACAACAACAACAACAACAAAAATCTAAAATAAGAATAAATAATGTCTGGAATCTCAATGCAATGTTAATTAAACTCAGGAAAAGAGCTGTTACAAAATTTTGAATTCAAATTTTAGCTGGTTTGGGTTAAAGTATAGGGGGGAAAAATCTATCCTGGGCTACAATCATTCAATCAACACATAAATAAATAAATACCATACTACATGTTGGTCTAATGTGACTGATGTTTAAACATGTTCATATTAATCTGGGGTGACATGGTGGCAGAGTGAGTCTGCAATCTCACAGTCCCAGGGTCCCTGGTTTGATCCTTTGCTCAGGTTCTCTCTGTATGGAGTTTCGTATGTTCTACCCTTGTCCCCCTGGGTTTCCTCCGGGTTCTCCGGTTTCCCCCCCACCTCCCAAAAGCATGCTAGTTGGTGAATTGGCTAAGATAAGTTGCCCCTAACAGTGAATGTGTGAGCATGGTGCCCTGAGATGGACTGGCATTTCATCCAGGGTGAATTCCCACCTCACTCCCAGTGTTCCTGGGATAGGCTCTGGATCCATCACGACCCTAACCAGGATAAAAAGCTCTTACTGAAAGTGAGAGTTGCTTATTCGAGAAAGTGAGAAATCTGATCATGTCGAGATCTGTGACTCCCACAGAATGTACCTGAACATTTGTAGTGTGTCATGGAAAAGCAGATTATTATTTGAGAGTGTAATTTTACTGCCATTGCTTTACCTTCTAGGAAAGCACCAGGAAATAGTCCATAACACTTAACTACTCCTGAAAGATGCTAATTTATTCATTTAGACTCATATAACTCTAGCTTCTATTATATCTCATTGAAGATGCAACGTCTAGTCTGTGCCATGGAAAAATATAATTTGCTAGCCTCTCTGTCTGTGTATATAGTCGCCTTATTATCAGACATGCACTTTTGTCAGGTACATAAAGAACAAAAAAGTTCCAGGCTTTTCCTATGCAAACTCTAGATGCATGATTTATTCACCTGAAGTTACATATAGCCTACATTAAGAAGGAAGGAAGGGGGGCAGTTGCGAGGGCAAAAGGGTCCTATTCACGTGTACATTCTTATCAGTGCTTTTGCCCTGTTGAACTAGATGGAAATGCAACATGCAGAGCAAAGAGTCATTACTATCAATGGGGTGATATTACACTTAATGGAGTTTCATTGCTTTCAATGGAGATCTATTACAGTCGGTGGACTTCTATTCCACTCACTGAAGTTTTATTACACTCAGTAGCTTACTTTTTTTTATTGCTCCTAGAGTTCTGATGTAGGGTACAGTCATATGTGCAAAAGAAACTGCTAACTGCAAAAAATTCGCTTTTGGTAATAATGTGGTTTCATGAATTTATGCAATTTGACAATGGAAAAAAGTCTACATGAGCTAGTCAATAATATCATTATATCCTAAATGCTATACATGACATACCACAGTTCATATCACCACAACCTGCCAATAAGTGCACAAAAAATGGTCTTTTCCTATTCATTCATTCATTCATTCATTCATTTATTCATTCATTAGTAGCAGTAGGTTTCGTCTTCTTAACCCTAAAGTTGTATTTTCTAATAGCTAGTTTTTTTGCCAGAGCAACCTGTCAACAATTGCATTTTTTATTAATTAAAAACAACACGTCATACATTTTATCCATTTATAGTTACATTTAATGTTATGGATCAAGTAATTTTTATGGTACTTACTATAAGCTGCCATTCCCTTGCTGTAGCTATTTGCCAGGAAATGTTAAAATGCAACATCCTCCATCTTTACACTTTCCATTGGTGGAAAAAATTAAAGTTACAGCTTCAACTCTGACACTGAAACCTTATTCCATAAAGGGTAAATAAACAACAGAAAACATCTCCAACCACATCATCATTATACTTTTTTTTTTGTTAAACAAGAACACGTTTTTAATCGTGTTTATTACTAGACTTAAATCATGTGGAACGTCTGCCATGCAAGTCCCTGTGAATGAGATGTTACTATAGAAATGATGCCATATTAGAATGAGTGCATTAATAATAATAACCTTTATTTAACCAGGTAAGTCAATTGAGAACCAGGTCTCATTTACAATGACGACCTGGCAATTAATATAAGTTTGTAATTAGTCTTTCAGCTGGCACTATTGTCAGAGCTGTTGTTCTAGAAAATTAATCAACACCTTATGACCAATCAGATTCGGTCAGATTCGGAAGTTCAACAGAGAGTTCAGCACTCTTCTGTTGCACATTTACACAAATTATGAAAGTTAAATTTTATAACAAGTATGTTTTTTCTCACCCAGAATAAAACAAAAGCAGTAGCTGAGTGGAAAAGCCACAGAGGGCTGGTGTGGATAACATTTAACCTGAGACATTATTCCAAGCAGTCAGCGGGGGGGAAAGGAGTACGGCAACATTAGAGTGATGAAGGATGGAGGAATACAGGGGGCATACAGTGGGGTTTATGGAGCATTTACTGTGGTGATCTAATCACAGCTCAGTAAGGGCGGCTTTTAGGAGGAAATGGATGCTTTTCTCTCGCTCTTTCTCCCTTCATTTTCTCACTCAATTCAGTGCAATTCACTCTTTATTGACGTGACAAATACTTGTGCATTTGTGTTGCCAAAGCTTGGATTACAAACCTATCATATTAAGACATTATTAGTATTATGAAAGAAAAAATGAATCGAACATTGTACACTCTATGGAGATATAAAGAAAATTCTGTAAATATAAAAAATATTAGAATTTTATATATGTATATATACTCTGAACCTCCGCTAGAGACTAGAGAGTTCTGTGTTTAAACCATTATCCTGTTTGATTGCTTATGTCTGTGTACCCTGCAATAGACTGGCGTCCCATCCAGGATGTATTCCTTCCTCATGGTTGGGATTCCACAGATTGGCTCCAGATCCACCATGACCCTGATCTGGATACTGATCAGGATAAAACAGTTGATGAATGATTTGTGCTGAAAGACTTTAAATCTTTGGTCCAATTTGTTACTCAATGTGCCCTAAGTGACATCATTCACATAATAATAATAATAATAATAATAATAATAATACTTTATTTATATAGGTCCCTTTCAGCAGTTGCAGTAATTGAATCATGGACTAGTGATTGTCCCACTGATAGCTGACGCCGGCACATCACACACAATCGGCACACCTATCATTTCAACACAAATGCTACATCCCTGGTGCCATACAAAACAAGCACAGGTACAGTACAGCTTGTTAGATAGCCATGTGACTGCTTGGACATGGGAGAATGATGGCAATCAGGCCCTGCTCTTGGCCCACACCTTACATCATTCATGGAAGACTAGAAAAGTCCAGCACTCAAGCATTCAAGCACAGCATACCTTTACCTGGTGTAGAAAAGGAAGGAAAGCACTGACGTTACTGTCTAGTTAACCCATTAATGCCCCAGTTTATTATATATTATTGATCTTAAAGTATACTTTACAGGGAGTACAGTACACTTAGAAAAAACAGTTCCCCAAGGGTTCTTTGAATGGTAAAAGTTTTAGCTTTTAAACATGCCTTTTTTTTCAAACATTAGTACATGTTTTACATGTAATCGTTTGGGAAGCAGCCCGAATGTGGGTGGAATGTGTTCACTTTAAAAAGGACTGCCGCTTTTTGGTCAAAGCAGCACGCTTCCAAAGTTGAAAAAGTTCAACTTTTAAGAAAAATGGTGAGGGATGTCAAGTGTTCTTTCTAACCAATCAGGTCACAAGTTGGGTGGCAAGAAAGAAAACCGACAACTTGACAAAGCATAGCAAAAAAAAAAAGAGGAGTATTGTTAGTGAGCAAATATAAGGACATTCATGACATATTGAATTCAAATTTTTCCACTGAAACATTTCACTGTTGCACTATAGCTACAAATAACAACTTGCTTTTTAGGGATATTCACTGGTACATGATGCTATGTCCCTCTGTAAGTACACACAAGCTGCTCAAATTCTCTTGATTTCTGCCTCCAAATCTACAGCAAAAGCAAACAATCTCCTCAATACCATTGAGGAGTTAAAACAATCATTATTTCATCTTTATTACTGATATTAATAAATCTAATTTTCAAAAATAGATAGCTGATACTATCTATGACGGGTTGAGCGTTGTTATGGTCACAGTGTGTGTGTTGGCCTGAAATTACACGTGATAAATAATCAGTTGTGATCATATGTCGTAGTATAAAGTGTCTAAAAACCATGATTATTTACATATGAAATTTGTAACTAAACTGCAACCTTAAAATGTTCTGAAGCTTGTGTCCAGAAAAGTATACAAAAGATATCAGATGCTCTGTGGGTGGAGCGTCGGAGGCAGACACTACTGTGACCCCTGAAGAAGCAGTAATGATGTTCATCATTAAAAAGTGAGGGTCCACACAGACATGCAGAGAAACACAATACGAAATGCGCTTGCTGTTCTCAACCATGTAAACGGACAAGATACCTGCCTTCCACATTATTCTACCCGGCACCTTTCCAGTCTAGAGTCATGTGTATTCATCGACCAACCTGCCCTTCTTTGGCATAATGTTTGTGTTCGAGTAGCAGTACTCTCCTTCACAGCGATCTTGTCACAAAGCAGCTTATGAATTCCCAGGGCTGTGTCGCTTTGAGAAAGCCTGTGGCAACGGTGGCGAAGGAAACAGCTACTTTCACTCACGCAGAAAATAAAATCAACTCCCAGGCAGTGCACACACATACACATGTGCTTCGAATCTAATCATCACAACAGGGCTCATTTTCTTTTACTTTTACTTCCCCCTTTTTTCATTTTTTATTTATTTATTTATTTATCTATCATGCTATCAGTGTGTTTAGAGGGAATTTTAACTGGAGTGTTTTAGGGTGTTTAGCAGTGCTCTAATAAATATGCACTACAGTTATATGAAATTCAACAGACTGATGTTTTTATTTATGAGTAGCCTTTGAACAGGGCACTCTATGCTTCAAGATTTCAAGGTCATTTGTAATTCACATAATTAAGACCGCAATTAGACGATCAAAGTCTAGGAAAGGTTGTGCGTCTCTGCAGCATTTGTAGAAAGGCGTGAGAAACTTCATCATTATTTTATCTCAGCTTGGTGTTCTTTGTGTTTACTAGAATAAGTAAACCAGCCACTGCCGTTTACAGCGCCTGTCACATCTCCATGTCTGTGTCATAAGGCAACTATTGCATCACAAAAGTGTGTCTCAGTTTCTCCAAGGAGTAAGTTGCCGCTATAATGACAAAGTGTGCTTTTCATGTAGTGGCAAGCGCTATTAGTCATGAGGTTTGGCTCCAGAAACCTGCTGTTTGGTTACGTGACTTTGGCTTCTATTTAAACCACGCATTGCATCATTTATCATGGCTTGAGTTCACACAGTATGTGCTGTTACCTAACGACTGTCAGGATGGATTGGTGATGTGGCCCTACTGCGGCTCATTTTATTGTCACAGCTACCCATATGTGGGTACATTCGGCTGTGTTAGATTTAACAGTGTCACCGAAGAAGCATTTATATAATCCAGTGATGCTGTTCATGAACACATAATAAACACATCTTTAAACACTGAAATGTGAAATTGAAGTGTAACTAGCGTGATTGTTTGCGATGCAGTGCCCCAGTTAAAGAAAATAACAACTGGATTTCCATCTATTGATTACCCATAACATCCCTGCTCATGTGATTGCATAAGTATTTACCCCTGTTGTTGGAATACCACAATAATTATATATAAATAATATATTATTTATCTTAAAGCATACTGAACTGGTACTTTTGGATAGAGACATAGATACACCATCAAATGTTTATCTTGCTATTAAAGCATAACTTATCATTAGCACATTTTGACGGTAGTTGAGTTTATTGCTCTATTTTTCTCCCTAGTGGAATGCCAGAGACTAGCTCTTTTTTCAGAAATTTCAATTCAATTATAGCCCAAAAAGACAATTTTTATTTAGAACACTGATTCTAAATTAATTTATTTCATAATTGCTGGTAAACAATGCTTTGGCCAGGGATGAGCAAAAAATACATACAAATGAATTTTGAAACACTCTTAATATATCCAGAAGGGTTCTTCAGGTTCTCTGCAATTAACAAAAAACATCACAGAGGCTTAATTTCCCATTCAGGTAAGAGTCCAATTAGAACCTCTTTAGAAAGCTAAGCATACAAAATACCCCAAATATATTTGGATCAAACATGTCAAAATAAAATGCAAGGTTTTATATTTTCAAAATACATAAATAGCCGCTACATGACATCAGTGGGCTGGATTTGAACTGCCTCATGGGCCGTATGTTTGAAGCTTCTGCTCTAGAACATGGTAAAACATGTAATTTAGTTACTACTTAGGAATACTATGAAACTAATAGGAAAGAGAAGCAGTTACAAGAGTGAGGAATGTACGTCTAATTTTTTAATTGTGCTACAATGCATTAGTTAGGCTATTGCATTGTCAAACTCACTAGCTAGAACTAAAACTAACTGATTTGCATAGGTTTATCCTGTGTAGCTATATTTTTTGCATGATTAATACTAGTGGGTATACTTTCCCTGTGTGTGTATGTGTGTGTGTGTGTGTGTGGGTGTGTGTGTGTGTGTGTGTGTGTAGGGCAGGTGTGAGGATGCTGCTGGCCTCTCTTCGCTGTAATTGGCAGGAGCAGTGTGTTACACAGATAAGGCGGATTGGCATAACCGGTGAGAAGGCACGGCTGGAAATAGCAGAAGACGTGTGTGAAAGCGCCGGAACGTTCCCAGAGCTCCAAACTCATCGAGCGCCAGAGAGCCAGACAGAAGACAGACCAGCCGATGAGGCAACAGAGCAGGTAGAGTGTGAAAACATACATAGTTTGCAACATATTACAAGTTCCATACATAGCTGTGTGAATTTTGTCAGCGTGGGAACAGTGAACCTCTCATCTGACAGACTATAATTGCTTAAACGTTGTCCGAAGAAAGCCTCCTTCATTTCTGAGTGATTATCTGCACAAAAAAGGAGCGTGACATTACATAAAAATGCAACCTCTCCCTCTCGGCTAGCAGATGTGCACCACGTCTGAGCTGATGCTCCTCCTGAGAAGCAGACTGAATGTCAGAAATAGCGGGTTGACATTCTGAGACTTTTTTTCACACAGCAGGGCAAACATGATGCATTTTTTTATTTCTAATAACAAGTGAGCAAATCTGACGTTTGTTCAAACTGTAGTTGCATTTGCTTTATATTTATACACACTGGTTGTTATAGTAACGGCACAGTGTGGGGCAGGCGACACTTAGCTAATTGGCTACCTACTAGTTTCAGCATCATATGCTAAGTGGTCTGTAGCCTGTATTTTTATGTACACATTTCTGACCACAAGCTTCAGAATCTTCTGCAATCTGATCTCACTTTCATATAGGCACACGTCCTTCCGCTGGTTTCTGATGAGGAAACAAACTTTTAAAAACTGTTACAACATGAGCTTTTCAGAGCTCACCTTACTGAAAAAAAAGTTCACATAGTTATTCGAGAGTTTAGTTTGAATCTGTTAGTTGCACGTAAACAACATAACCTCATATTTGTCAATGGCAACAGGAAAGCGTCGTGAGTAGTAGTGAAAGTAGTGAAAGCAAGTACCAGACCATTTAGCGGATGCTAAAAGTAAGGCTTTTGAAAGTAGCTATCTACCAAAGATTTATGTCTTACATAAGGCAAACATCCAGTTATGGTTCAGAATAGTGATTTTCCATAGAGTACAGCAACAAAAACAAAGGAGTTTGCAAACGAAAAATGAGACAGGCCACATTCTAGGCTCCGTCCATATTCTTGTTGCAATTTCTTTGACGCCAAAAGAAGCACTGTGCAACAAATGACCCAAAAAATACCTAAATAAATAAATTGAAACAGAATACAAAAACACCAGACCCCAGGATATTCCATCCAAATGAGTATTCTCGTGAGTAAAGCTTGTTCTTTTCATTCCTTTTGTATCCATGTAAACCCTAAGGTTTAAAGTTTAGTGTAGTGCAGTGCAAAACATTTCTGGCCATAACTATTATAAGTGCAATGGCTACACCGCTCATATTCACATCAAGTAAACCAATCCAGTGACTATAGGTGTACTTATTTGGATACTAAAACAGTGGTTACAAAACATCATGCAGATAATAGATCAAATCTAGTGCTTCATTAAGATCACTGGGAAACACTGGGATCACTGGGAATCACTGGTGTCTTTAGAAAATAAATGTATCAGGCCTCAGCCTGAGGAAGATTCTGTTCAGTGTTGTTAGATCTGCAGTGGGGAAAAATTCAATTCAATTCCACAGGAGCTCAGATCAGACTCTAAATGCTGCAACAGACACTGAATGAATATCGTTACCCTAAAGCACCATAGTAAAACCATAGTAGCTTTATTGTTTATTATACAGTATACTAATTATGTAAGGACTAAAACAGATTAAGGGTGATATGATGCTGTTACTACCCCAAAGTTGATCATTTTTCTATAACAGCACCCCCCTGAAGTGCTGTATTCTGACTTTTAACACATCACTATGTTATTGATTACATTTCTGAATTAATTAAAGTATACCACATCCATTTATAGTCACATTTAATATTGTGGAACATCCAAGAAACAAGTTAGTTACAGTTGTTCTATCAGAAACCGTGAATCTCAGCATCTTCTGTCCTTAGACATTCCCATGGCGGATTACTTTCCTCTGATGGTTTCGAAGCTGGAGACTCATCTAATAAATGTTAAATAAGTGTCTCCTTACAGACAGCTTCACAATATCAATGATTATATGTTTTTCTTTGTTACATAATATCATGTTTTCATTGCATTTATGATTAGCCTTAGAATATGTGTAGTGTCCTCCATTCAAATCTATACAAGTTATTACTATAAAAACAACAACGTATTAGAACAAGCAGATTAATATGAACCTGTGATTTGAATTACAGCTGAAACACCTGTCAGGGCTGCTGTTATAGAAAATTAATCAACACTTTTATGACCAATCAGGTTTGAGATTTCAACAGCACTGTGGTATAACGTTACCTTGAAGTACCACAGGAAATTAATAGGTTCATAGTTATCATGACTTCATAGTAATCTAGATCCATTTTTCATTAAGTATTATATAGTTGCCAGTATATTAAGTACTCAGTTGTATGAATTAATAAACTGACAACTCAATTCTTAGTTATATGTGTCTGGATAACTTAAGCTAGAATCACATTTTCCACTAAAAAAAAAAAAAAAATTCTCAGAGAGACTTCAGAGAGGTACATAATACCCCCCCTCACCCAAATCCCTTTCTGTCACTGGTACATTAAATCAAGCTGAACAGAGTGTCATAGTGTCAAGTCTCAGTGTCAGGTTTCTTACACTTATTTAAGATAAAAGTATTCCCGTGTCCTTCTTATACAAAATAATACGTGTGCAAAAATCAAAAAGTGGTCTAGAAACAGTAGAGCTTCATTTGGGATTGGCAGTCGCTGAGTGTCCTCTTCAGGCTCATCTGGAGAAAGGCGTGAGAACGATGACACAGATGTTTAGCAGTGTGATATAAACACTGACAGGGAGAAATTACATGTGATATCAGCTGCTGCAGTTCTGGACTGCTCATATGAATGCAGCTGCCTGTGTGTTAGTGTTTTATGTGTGTGTGTGTGTGTGTGTAGGGCACACTGGCGGAAACCAAATTCATTATTGATGAGGCAGGGAGCAGGTGTGTGTGCCTGTGTGGATGTGTGTGTGTGTGTCACTGCTAAGCCATTTACACCAGTTACACCAGTAGTGGCAGGTTTCAGCAGCTTCAGTGAGACTTGCCATACACACACACACACACACACACACACACACACACACACACACACACACAGAAATGCTCATGCAGTGCCTGACTTGTGTTATCCACCTGAACAGCTGCATGGTTAGAACAGCAGGGAAAGGCAAGGAATAGAAGAGAAACACTTTAGGGTGAGAATTTATGAGGAAAGTCAATGAGGCAAAGAGCGAAATCAACATGTGGCTGTGCGATAACGGACATGCAGCACAGAGGAAAGGGGGGGTGGGGTGGGCTGTACAGTGTTACTTGCAGATAAAATTCAATTCAGTACAAAATATATGGCATAAGCTATAATAATAATAATAATAATAATAATAATAATAATATAGATGTGTGTTTGTGTACATGGTTACAACAACTGACTTTGATTGTGGTGTCAGATTTTTACTAGACTGGTATTAGGGATTTAGATCAGTTAATATACAGACACAGTATTTGGTTAAATCTATTACACTGACCATACTAATTTCACTGTTTTGAAGAGGTAATCATCAATGTTAGAGTTATCGCTAACATTAACCAGTTAGCTTGTTGCTAAGCTACCCAATATTGTCTGCTGTTGTTGCTGTATGGCAATTTTAGTTCAAAATGTTGCCTGGAAGTTTGAAGTTCAGTATAGTAGAATTGTACCAGCAGCCACTCAGACCTGTACCTGTAAAAGTGCGGTTAAAGAAGCTTTTATAAGCGTTATGTGCTTTGAGAGAGCACGTAAGAGTTTTTGTCCCTCCACTTCGCACGTTGAACATCCTGAGGTGGAAAAAGACGTCATTACAGCTACAGATTACCACTCAGCAGTAGGATGGAGGATGTTGCAGATGGAGGATGTTGCAATTTTTTCTTATTAACTTGAAAAGAAAGGGATCAAATGACTGTTTATAGCTGCTAGAACATGAGCAATAACAGAAACTAACGTTTTTTAGTTTTAAGGATGTATCATGACATTAAATGTAACTTTAAATGGATAAAAAAAAGTATGATATAATTCTTTAATCAATAAACAAATGCAATCATTGTCAAAATGCTGTGGTATAAAAGGGAAAAAAACACTCCGGGATGTGATGTTATTGAAAAGATAACAGTATGTCCTAAAGTGTTTTATTCGTTACTTAGTAAAATTAAGGAAATTAAGGATGTACCACAGTAAAATCATAGTAATAATAAGTTAATTAAATTATCATAAGGGCATATGTACACATGGAGTTGTCAGTTTATTAGATACACCGTGTATTACAGTATATTATAGTAGCTTTATGTGCATATTTCTTAACAATCTTAAATATCTTAAGAATCACATTTCCCCGAAAATAATCTCTGAGACATTTGCATTCTTCACTCCATACCTCTCTCTCTCTATCTCTCTCGATGATACATTAAAGCCAGACCCTAATCACTGCAGGGACTTAGGCAATGATCTGCTTATCAAACAGCATATTTCAAAAAGGGATCTTAAAAGGCCCGAGGGCAAAGCTGCAATAAGGAGGCATTTGTAGCAGGATGAAAGGGTGAGCGAAGGAGCCGCAGATGGACCTTGCATCAGAATAGGCAGGGGTCTCATTAGCATATCCAGTTTAAGTGTGCACGGAGATGGAGAGACAAGGGGGAAGCGACCGAGTGCACACTTCTTTTTGTCCCAGCGCACTAGGCCCAAAAAGAATTGGAGAACAAACACATATTTTAACAAAGGCTCGAGCCTTGAAGTGGGACTACATTTGGGGAATCGATGAGGTAGCGCCATTGCAAGTGTGAGAAAAGGAAGGGTGTATCATCTCTCCCTCTCTCCTATTTTCTCTCTTCCCACTAACAGAACAGGCCCAGTGTGTGACTTCTAGCCAACTTTGATAAGAGCAAGAGGCACTCAGACGCTTTGAGAAGCAGCAAAAGGAAAATGTTATGAACACATCCAGCGTGGTTGAAAGCGCTATCCGCTGCTCTCAAGTTGGACGTGAGGAGCACGTTGTCACAACCCTCGCCTTTAAACTCGCAGCCGGATGGCAGCTTTGAAACCCTCCTCCCCTGTGGCTCTATTTAGTCCTGGCACAGATGCACAGCGCAGCGCTGTGAAGCCTGTCCAAAAGGAGTCTAAGGCTCAGAATGTTCTGAAGTGACCGCACATCTGGGATTGTAGTGGAGTGTGAAACAGTGAACTGTTATATGCAAGTTCGGGAGAAAGGGGAGAAATAAAAAGGAAAGAGTTGAAGAAATGTTTGATGGATGACTAAGTCTGATGAATGTCTGAGCGAGTTCTTGAGTTCCTTATTTACCTTATTTTTGATTTATATAATTTCTATAATTTGTGTTTAACCCTCATACACAGGATCCAACGGGTCCACACTTACTTTATATTCCTTACTAATTACTTATCCTTCCAATTAGCTTCATTATAGTAACTAAAAATTTCATAATGGCTACTAAATAATATGTTCTAATATAAATAAGTGAAGAATGAGCTGGAATTTGAAGGAGAAAGAATAGATATACAGGCTGGTTTTATTTTAAAAATCCATTAACTTGTGTGTTTTTCTTGTTGTACTAACTGATCTACAACAGGGTTTAGCTTAATAGTATTCTTAGACACTGACCTGTTTGTACTGTCATAAAAATATATATATATATATATATATATATATATATATATATATATATAGATATATATATATATATATATATATATATAAATGTGTGTGTGTGTGTTGATAGTGACTACGAAGCACTTGCTCTGTAAATGTAACTGTACATTTAATGTACAGTTACATTTACAGAGCAATCACAGTCGGATTGTGCTTCGCCTTATTTACGAATATGGCAACATATTAGACGTTTTTAAAAACAGCAGCAACACAGTGAGAAATGCTGGTCAGTGATTTAGTATCTTTTCTCTTCTATTCTCTCATTTGACTCTCATTTGTAATATTTGTACACGCTACTTTGTCTGTAATATTTCTTTAACGCACATAGTACACCAGGTGTATTAGGTATATTCATCACCTCAGTGTGTATCTGTAGGTGTGTATAAGCAACACTCTCCATCATTCTAGCTCATAGTGTGGCGCAGCAGATCATTTGAGCAATTTATAGAAAATCATTTTGGGATTTTGAGACCAATTACCTTAATTACATTGCTTTTTGTTATTTTTCTTAAACCCCTCTCTTGTTATTCCACTTTTAGCCATGTTTGCATTTGTGCTTATTTTGTGGTTGGATTGCTCGTACCAATATTGCTTCATACTTTGGGAAAATCCCACCCATACTCACCAAGCTGTTCCCCCATCCCAGTACTGCCGTCACACCCTACATCTTTCAGCTTTGCCTAAATCAGTGTCTGACAGATTTTTTGTCTTTAGTCTTTCAACTTGGATTGTGAACATCTGAATGAAGATCTCCTTTGTAGCTGTCAGGACAAATGATAAAAGCGCTTTGAGGACATATGAGAAGAAATGGACTCAAACAAACTTAGCCTTTAAAACCTACACTGAGATTATTAGTTAGTAGATCAGGAAATCTAATCTCTTAGTGTCTACATATGTGTTACTCCATGTTTATTAGGTATACTGTAACACTCTACATGTCCACTGATTCTGGATGCTGATGCTGATGGTACATATATGAGAAAGAAAAGAAGGTGAAAGAGCAAGCTTGCAATTTCATGTGACCATTTTGCCAGCATAGAAATGAACTCCAGCAGTTCGTTATTACCCTTTTCCAAGGAGTCAAGTAGCAGTGTACAGTTGAGAAATATTAGGATTAAAAAAAGCAGTCTAGATAATGAAACTTGGACTCATGAGCATATTTCAAGGGTTTCATAAAATTGTTGACTGATTTAACAATGCTGATAACTTACACTCACAATGCCAATGCCATTTGACCAGCTGAGAATGAGTGAAAAAAAGAGTCTGATCTCTGCTACCATATAAATGTTAGACCCACCCATAGAAGTTATGATTATTTGTCTTTATCTGCTACATAATTTATTTTTCATTTGCAGTTAAATTATGTTTGTATATGTATAGATAAATAATTTAAATATTTTTTTTCTTTCTTGGTATTTATATACAAACCACAACTTACCACAACTTAAGTTCTGTCTATCATATTGTATTTTATCCATCATTATATCTGAAACTATATGCCAAAAGCTTGAAGCAACACTAATTTTGTAAACAATGCACAAAGAAAAAAAGATTGCTTAATTTTTTGCACTTCTTAATTTAATTTAGTGTTATTGTAATTACATTCTTGCATACAGATAGTCCTGATGACTAGATTAACTGAACTGGGTGCATTTAATTATTTATAATATATATATTTATAAATCACTGCTGTTGTCAGTAAAGGCCGTGATGGCTTGTTCTTAATCAAATTTTCTGAACAAATAAAATCTTTTGGAAAAAGTAAAAAACCAATAGACATATGTTGCATGTTGGTTGTTAATAATAATAATAATAATAATAATAATAATAAAAGCACTGCTTACTTACACTTTTGTATGTAAAATTAATTAGAAAATTAATTAGAATGTGAGATTAATATGAGAACAGAGTACATTTGCTAATATATATTAGTGTATATACATGGATGTGTATTACTTTATGGAATAAATTCCTGTTACAATGGCTAAAGTTATAAATGAAAGAACATCTGAAGTCTGATATCAACGGTTTCTTTTTTAAAGAGATTGAATGTTTTTTTTTTAAGAGAGCTGTCTGTGAGGCCATGTATGAAAGTACTGTTGTTAAGCAATTAAACATGAGACAAGGATTGATCATTTTATATATCTATATATATATATACATACTATATATATATATATATTTATATTTTATTCATGTATCTGTTTAGGAAGGATATCTTGTACACCAAATATCCCATTGGCAGTTAAGCGCATTCAATGTGTTTAGAAGCCATAAACAGTCACTTTTCTAAACAAACACAAATACAAAATAAAAATAACAACAAAATAATGGACTGCATGTAAATAACATACAAAAAAATCCCATGCCTACTCAGTAGGTAACTACAACATTCCAACTCCTGTAGATATGTACATTTCAGTTACAAAAATATAGATTTCTTTTTTGCTTACATCCCAAAAACATGAAGCAGTGCCCTCATATTGTTTCCCTTCGCTCCTTGAAATGACTTTCTGAATAAAGGAAAAAAAGGAGAAAATAAAAATCCCTTAAACCTTAAGGCCAGATGCAAAGCATCCATTCGCGCATATCTGTCAGAATATCTGCAAGGCTTCTCAAAAGGCACCGAAAATTTTGAAGATTTGATGCTTTTTTTCTCTGTAATAATTCCCTCCATTTAGCAGACCTTTGATGTCACATTTGAAAAAGAGAGAGAGAGAGAGAGAGAGAGAGAGAGAGAGAAATAGTACCAGCGGATGATATTTACAAAACAAGAGAAAGTAACATTACTCTTACACATGCGTCAGAATACGTAAGTGCTCTTTATCCAAACAGAGTCAAAAAACTTATCACAGCATTTTCACTACGTACTACAGAATGTATAAAATATGGCCCTGCTCAATTTAGGATAATACAATGAAAATATTCAAATCAATTTTCACAACAATGGTACTAAAAAGTAAAAAAACAAAAACAAAACTCAAACATGGCACGTGTACAATATACATATACTGTAGCTTATGTATATTATTTATGTCTGTTTGTAAATGCCTACTGAGGACATTTGAGCTTGAAACCTGCAGGCATTAGTTTACAACAATAAGGTCCTTTTCCTCATTTATGTTTGTACACTCAAAGGAAAACCAAGAAACTTGCCAAAGCCTGTTGCTTTACTTTGTCATCCTTAAAAGTCTTGAAAGCCTCGTTTGAGGCAAGAGAATAAAAGAAAAATGTCCCTTTTCTTTTCAAATGTCTTTGAGTCCTTGACCGTTTGAATATTTAACTCAACGTCATGGAGAGTGTGGCCAGAAAAGTGCTTTTGCAGAGGGAGAAATTGAGAGATTAACAAGTCTGTTAACACCTTCTCACCCTCTCAGATGGGGGCGAATGTGATGAAGGACCAGGAGGACAGGGTGGAGGACAGCCTCAGCAGATTTCAGCTGTCCGTGGAGAAAGGGATGTCTGCATATCGGTCAGCGGGGTCATAACCGGAGAGCTGTAGATGTTGCTTGCCACGGAGTTGGGGAAGGAGGTGGCCACAGGGGTCTGGAAGGTGGTGGAGGGAGATGGGTAAGTGGTGGCGATGGAGGGGGATGGGTAGGATGTATGCACAGGAGAGGAATAGCAGGAGGCTACCGGAGAAGGGAAGGATGAGACTGGAGAGGGATAGGAGGCGATAGGAGATGGGTAGCTTGACACGGGTGAGGGGACTGAAATGGAGACAGAGGTGATGGAGTTCTGTATGGTGGTGGAGACTGAGGTGGCTTTGTCAGCCTTCTTGTCCTTTTGCCGCAGGTGGATCTTAGTGTGACGCTTGCGCTCATCGCTGCGGGCAAACTTGCGTCCGCAGATGTCACAGGCAAAGGGCTTCTCACCGGTGTGTGTGCGGATGTGAGTGGTGAGGTGGTCGCTGCGGCTGAAGTTGCGCATGCAGATACGGCACTGGAAGGGTTTCTGGCCCGTATGAATGCGGATGTGTCGCGTGAGCTCATCGGAGCGAGAGAAGCGTCGCTCGCACGTCTCCACAGGGCAGGCATAGGGCCGCTCGTGTGGTGGTGTCTTGCTTGGCCGGTTTGGATACTTGCGCACACGGCTGGGCTTAATGAGCTGCGCCTGATAGACACTCTTCAGCTCCTGCGAGCCTGTCTGTGTGGCGAAGGCCTTGATGGTAGAGAGCGGTGTAAGTGAAGGCTGCTGCGTCTGGAAAGGCTTCTGCTCAGCCGGAGCCAGGCAGATCTCGCTCTGCTGCTGGGGAAACAGGTAGTCAGGGATCATGGGAACAGGGAAACTGGCACCACATGCCTTGCTGCTGGGGTAAGCTGGGGGCGGGTATGGCAGGTTGCTACCCACTGCTGATGGGAAATTGGCAGTAGGCTCAGGGAAGATGTCAGGGCTGGCACTGGAGTAGGTTGGAGCGGCTGAATAAATGGGGTTGGGCTCACTCTGGTGCACCGAGCAGCTCAGACTGGGGCTGGATGTCGATGAAGATGATGTAGAAGAAGAGGAGGAGGAAGAGGAGGACGAGCTTGAAGTTGAAGCAGGTGAGGAGGAGGGAGTGACTTGGGAGGTTGAAGAAGATGTGATGGAAGTGGCGGGTGGGTTGACACTAACCAATCCGCTGACCAGGCTGAACAGAGGCTCCGCCCACAGGCTGTTGCTACAGTTGGCAGGTTCGAGGGTGAAGCGGCCCGTGTAGGAGATGGGGGGCAGCCGCTGTGGGGCATAGCTCTGCTCAGCCAGGGTCTTCTCACAGCTCAGGGCAATTTCGGGAAGAGTATCTACATAGACAACAACAAAGGAGAGAAAGTTGAGAACCATGTTCTGGATGAGTGTTTCCCTCTCAGCTGCTCTGAGACACATTAATGCACATTAAAGATCCCTGAGGTGTTTGAGATGGGAGACCCCGCTGGAAGCGGAGTCTGTGTTTCCCCACTCTCTCAGACAAAGCAGCAGGTGCTGATGGAGAAGCAGAAGGATCCCCCCCTACTAAACACATACACACACATTCGCTGCTGAGCTCTCCACAACATACACACATTTACTGAGCTCCCTCAGAGACAAGCACTAGAGCCAGCACAAGCTAAGCCATCTGCATTTATGCTCTCTCTCTCTCTCTCTGTCTCTCTCTGTCTCTCTCTCTATCTATCTCTCTTTCTCTCCTCCTCCTCTCTCTCTTCCCCACTCTCACAGCTCTTCAATTCCATTACATGGCTAAAAGCAGCTGATAATTTAATCAATCTGCAGTTCAGCTGGTGCAAAAAAAAAAAAAGCCATTTAAATTAACCTGCACGTTTTAGATAGCTGATTGCAATGCATATCTGATGTCTTAATGATTCATTATAAGGATAACTTAGTTATTAAGAATGCTTTGATAGACAGATCAATTGAATATATATATATATATATATATATATATATATATATATATATGTATATATATATATATGATGAATTCCAAACAATGCTGCATAATGAATCATGATTTGGTTCACAATGATATTGCAGCAATGCAAATAAAATCTTTAAACTTCTTTTGCATTCAACTGTTTTGGAGTACATCTGAAGCAATTCATCTCCTTTACTCTTCTGCAATAAATATACTATTATACTAATATTTCCCCGCACAACAGAATGGATTAAGTCTGAGCCCTTACCTCCAGTCAGGTGGTCGTACTGCTCGCCGGGTTCCCCAGAGCCAAAGCCGGTGCCCTCGGGTGCGGAGGCGTTCAGGATCCCCGCAGAGTTGAGCATGATCATCTCCTCCAGCTTGGGGTAGTTATCCATGGGAGAGTGAGGGAAGCTCAGGTGGTCTGAGATCTGCAGAGCAGGAAGGAGCTCCGTCTTGGCTGCAGCCATCTCTCTCTGGAGTGTGTGTGGCTTGCAGAGTAGCAGTGACAGATCAGCAGGTAGCCCCTCTGGGACGAGAATGATGAAGATGCTGTGTTGCCTCTTCTTCCTCTCTCTGGCTGACCCTCCTCACTGTGTCTTGCTTGCTTTCCTTCCTTTTTGTTTTGTCCAAAAAGGTAAGAAAATCCACTTTTTCCCCTCAAAACGGATGATTCAGGATGTCCTTCTAATCATAACACAAAAAAACGTCAAATTTTGAATTTTAACATGGACCCTTTTCACACCAGATTGGGTCTTGTTCTGTTTCGATTTGCTTCTGTTATTATTATTATTTTCAGTTCAATTCTTTGTTGTTGTTTTAAACTGTACTCAGAGATTATATCGCACTATGTTGTCTATCAGCTATCTGTCTGCCGTTGAGTCGCTTGGGCTCTCAGCGCTCTTTCCTCAGCGCCCGAGGTTCCCTAGTCCTTTATATACACTCCCTCGTGACGTAGATGTCCATATATGGACTGGAGGAAGCCCATATTTAGGCACTGCAGCCGAGGACACATGACGCTCGCCCAGGGGAGAAGAAGAAGCACAGCGGGGAGCTTTTGAACTTTAATGTCTGTGCAATAAATGGAGAGAAATAACGTCCGTTTCTTCTCCGCTGCAAAATCGCTCGAGTTAAACCCGAAAAGCAACACGCGCTCGGTAAATATTCGGGTTTCCCTGTCGCGCGCCGGCCGGAAGACCCCGCTCCGCCATGCCATATAGGGTCATGACTACATAAGGACCGATTCCGGTGGGTTTCCACTTCCCTGTCCTTTTTTGGAGTTTCCTGGTGTCGCGCTGCCAGAGAGCGAGAGACAGACAGAGAGAGAGAGAGAGAGAGAGAAAGAGAAAGAGAGGTTTGGATTGCAGCTGAAGTCCAGCACAATAACTCATGTCAGCACTATTTTATGTAGCTCGCTCCAATATTTATGAGAGACAACATTTCCCCCACTAATCTCCAACCATGCATTATTTTTAATGCCCAATTTAGATAGAGTTTATTTCTTTATTTATTGCTACACAAGAATCCTTTTCGCTGTTATCGTTTTGCACGCAGAATAAATAAACTCAGAATATAAACACCATGCCCGCACTACATTACCAAAAAAAAAAAAAAAAAAAAAAAGCCACCATAGGACGCCACTGCACTTAATGTAGGTGGCATAATAGTTGGTTTGGAACACAGCCCGAGTCTTTTGGGCTAATTGCGGTTATTTGTATAGAGCGTTACTGCTCCAGCGCTTATTAGTGAAAACACACACGGTCCTGAGCCCTCACTGCGTGCAGATGTTGCTGTTATAACTAATGTCTCCCAGCGGTTTCTGTGAAATAACCCTGTTTGTGAAATCCCCGATCCCAAATCTGATTAGTGAAGAGACAAACACACCTCACCCAGCTGCAGCATCTAAATAAAACTTTCCGTTTTCTGTGAATTGTTAGGTTCAAATATTCAGGTTCATGGTGATTTGAATCACAGTAGTCTATGATTAATACATGGTAGAAATTTCATTATATACATTAGCACCTTGTAGGTCAACTGTTTATTCTTATTTATAAACATTCTGGGAAAAATAACTAAATAATAATAAAAAGAGTTTATGCTTGGATTATTATTATTATTATTATTATTATTATTATTATTATTATTATTATCTTTTTTCTAAGTTATAGAACGCATTAATATAGAACTATTTAATATACTAGAGGTGTTACACTGGTTGTGCAAGCATGCAGAACCTTCCTGGGTAAACTGGGACTGCAGGCAGGGTTGCCAGTTTGGTTCAGCCGCCTGCAGGCCAATCATGATTTACAACCTTTTCCCCAATTCACTACAAGCCAGCACAATAATTAAAGTAACTATATTATATATAAATCGAATTCTACTTCAATATAAACTGTGTTGCCAATTTACAGATTTCTAGATCTGTATATGTAACTCAGTGTATGTACAGTATGTAAATATGTATTCATAGGGTTGCTAGTTTATTAGGTATACCAAACTGGTAACAAATGAATCAAGCGATTGAACTCGGTATATATGCCAGCCCCCGGCTGTTTTTCACAGTCTAGTTTGATTAAAAATAGATCCATAGGGTGGTAAACCGAACAATTTGGCAACACCGCCTGCAGGATGTTGTTGCTGACATGGCGAGGGGCCTTTAATCAGATTAATTGCGGGGGGTAGTGTTTTTCTGGCTCAATATGACGGTATCCTCACTGTCAGTCAGAACACACACTCATGCATTTGCAAAAATCTGTAAAAAGTGCAGTACAAAAAAAAAGCAATGATCTTAGAGCAGGGACTTTGCTGAGGACGGATCGATGTGCCTTTGCTGACTCAGTGCAAGTGGAGCGCCTCTCTTACACTTTAAAATGGGAGAAATCACCCCCAGGCCTACAGCGATAAAACTTTGCTTTGGGGGAGAAATGCAATGATTTAATTACACTCTTTGCAATGATTTAATTATGCACCTTTAGTTTTAACCTGTGTAATTTTGTGATTGAAACACACAGGCAAAATGCATTTTGGCAAGGAGACACATCAGTTTAAGTGTCCTTTTAGTAACTGCAAGCCTCTGTAAGAGGGCCTGATGAGGAACATGATATCAGATAATAGCTGAATTGCAGGGCTTCATGCCTGCACATGCTACCGAAGAATATTACTAAGGCACTGAAGATATATTACTGATAAATACATGAGGTGTTTACAGTGAGACCCCAAATTAAAATAATATTTTATTATGAGTGCCCAATTAAACTGAGTTTCCAGTTTATTAGTTAATATATATATAGTAGATCTAATAAAATGGCAAATTAGGGCATCACAGTGATTAAATGGGTATCATTGCTCCATCACATCTCCAGGGCCTCTGATCTGATCATGACCTCAGATTACCATCTGTATTCTCCCTGAGTCCACATGGGTTTCCTCTTGAATCTCTGGTTTCCTCCCATTTCCAAAAAACATTCTGGTGGGTGGATTCACTACTCCAAACTTCCCCTAAGTATGAATTTGTGTGTAAATGCTTCCCTGTGATGGACTTGAATCCCATTCAGGATGTATTCCCACCTGGTGACCAGTGTTCCAGATCCTTGTGACCCTGGTTCTTGAAGATAGATGAATGAATAAATGAATGAATGAATGAACTGGCAAACCGGTGGCTACAATGAGTTCCCAGTTAACTAAGATAACAAGATTAGTGTATTTATATGGATAATACCATGCCAGATCTTCAACAATTAAAAAAAAAAATTAAGACTTGACCCCCAAATCATGTTTCACTGAGAATAACTCCATGTGCATGAGTTTCTTATAGATAGAGGTAGAAATGGAAGCCGGGCTGTGGGAGGGTGTTTCCCAACAGGGAAGGGAGGGGGATCCAGACACCCAGGGCCGCGTAGGCAGTTGGTCTAACCTGTTGTGATATAACACTGCTCCAGCCCACATGCTGGTGAAATCCTTGTTAGTGTGTGTCTGTGCAAGTGTGTGTGTATGTGTGCGGAGGGGGTATCTCCCGGTCCTTGTTACAAAAGGCTGGCTCTCCCCGCACCTATACAGAAACCCACGCCTCTGTCTGTCCTCACTCGCTCGATCACCCGTTGTTTAATATTTAATTAAGTCCTGCCAGCCTGCCTGGGTGGAGATGGGGGTAGCAGGGAAAAGAGAAAGTGAGAGAGAGAGAGCGAGAGAGTGAGGGAAAGAGAGAGATCTTCACACCCCCACACTCAGAAGCAAATACCAGGCATCTGCTGGAATTAATCACTGGCTCTGGCTGGCAGCCTGATGGAGACTCTCTCTCGCTCTCTTGTTCTGTTCGCCCACCTTCGCTCACCACCTCCCTTCCGTGCTATCCCTGTCATTAGAATAAAGGTGCGTCCAGTGGGGGCGTCCAGTGAAGGACAGAGAGGGAAAAAGAGAGATACTGAAGAACAGACCGGCAGAGGGCTAGACCTCGGATATCTCATCTTATCTATTGCCTGATTTAGGGAGGGAGAAAGTGAGAAGTGCATGTTATCCCAGCTTCAAGGAGGAGAATGTGTTCGAAGACCTGTGAGATTACACAAGATTTAGATAAGGCATACAAGTTGAAGATTATGTTAAGCCTCAGAGGAGGAGGTTAAGTGGGGTTGTTATTAATTCTGTATGATGGAGAGACTTGCTTGTAAAGATAGAAGTTGGCTTATTTCTACTGAAAAACCTGATGTCATGTTGAACATATTAAGTGATACCTATTATTTGCAACTGTGCAGAAAAGGTCCCTTGATGGACAAAGCCTCAGCTCAGACAGGAAGTTGGGCGGAAATGTAAACAAATGCGGGAAAGTTTGCAGGAAGTTTGGCCACAGAGGTATGGAAAAGATTCAGTGGTCATCTGTGTTCAGTATGTTACCTTTTATAAAATGTTGGTTAATGAGGTACATTAAAGGCATCTAGTATTCTAGGCATCTTATATTCATTAAATACAGTTAGTGACCTAACCTAACTACAAGTTGGTGTTTCAGTTAATCTTAGTTAGCTAGTTAACGATCGCAAAGATAGATAACTATCATTAGCGAGCTAGCTAATTTAGGTAAAGTTAACTAATTACAAGCTTCAGTTAATGCCAGTGAGCTAGCTAACATTAGTTATGTTGGGTAAGTAAGATAGCTAACATTAAACAAAACAGCAATTTGTGTTCACTAAACTTAGCTAGCTAAAATGTCTAACTATTAGCTAGCTAGCTAAAATGTCTAACTATTAGCTAGCTAGCTAAAATGTCTAACTATTAGCTAGCTTGCTAAAATGTCAGTGATATAGCTAGCATTAAGGTGAAAAACCGAGTAAACATAAACTGTTTGCTGTCTTCACATAATTAAGTTTCAAAGTTAAAATTCGTCCTAGTTACATGATAGCTTGCTTTAATTTTAGAAGAGAGCTTTTCTTTTAGCCGAACAGGGGCTTCACGTGGTCAGTCTGTGAGGCTGCAGCTGCAGGGTGAATCTAAAACTCTGTGGAAATTACACATTAAATGATTAATAGTAGCTTTTAAAGCTGTGATATGGCTTTGTCACTTAGGACACAGGTGTCAAACTCATGGCCTGCAAGCCTCTGGCCTGTGTGGTCAAGCAAAAATAGCATCAAAACAGCCTGTAATACAATGCTGCTCAACATTTAAGCATATAGTGACTGTTGGTCAAGTCCACATTATATGTGCTCCATCCACGGCGTGATAATGCACGTAAGTTTTCATGTTCACTTGTTTTAAATAGAACGTGGAAGTGTGGGGTTTCAGTTTGAATCTTTAAGGATGTAAATATAGACAGAGAGCAGGATAAATACACCAGGGTACCTGGGCTTGCGTTTTATGTGCATCTCACAGAGCTCTTGTGGCCTGAAATGCTGGTTAAAACAGATGCGTGCATGTCTGCTGCATGTTTAATATCACTTCAGAAATGTATATGGTGTTAATTGGTCTTTAATTTAATAGCAATTGCCTCAAAATAATGGAGAGTGAAGACAAGAGTGGTGGTTCTTAGTGAAAATGTTTGAATTCTTCATCTGAATGTGGTATGGATGAACACATTTTTTGCCATCGCTATATAATGAAAATAAATAATTATATAAATTAGACTTATAATAATGCATTATAAACATAATAGCTGTGTTTAAACAGTTTACAGGCTGCAATTCTGTTAAACCTGCTGAACAGGAATTGCAATGCATAATCATGTGAATGGACCATGTCATTAAACACTGTGGAACGCTTTAAAACCTGTTTAGTTGACATTAAATGTGGTGAAAATCTGAAATATAATTTAATTCAAAAACATATTTGTAGTAGGCATGTACAGTACACTTTGTGCATACACAGTGTATATGATTCTTATATTTATGATGGAGCTAATTGCTCTGTACATTTTCCTAACATAAGAACACCATAAATTGTGTTTACATAGGCTGTGTAAAATGGGATCTGGCTTCTGCTCCTGTCATTTATAGGACCTGGACTCCTATAAAGAGTTTAAAATCACCAAAGGTTATATGTACTTATCAGTGGCAAAGGGGCTTGTGTCTGCCTGGGGATCACTGGGAAACAAGCTTCATCTCATGTATCATATATCTGATGTGTGTTGTATCCATTTCTTCATGGGGGAATTCCCAGAGAAAACCACAACTGCATTAGCGTGTGCATCTTATATGTCAAAGATGCAGCCACATCTAAGTATCAGGCTGAAATAATGCATAAAACATGCAATTATTACTTGCTAATTATTTGACTCTTGAAGGCTTACCTAATGCTTGCCTCTTCCATGTCTTATGCAATGTTTTTTCTTCCAGTGTAATACTAGAAGGGCAGAGTGATGACTAAACCAGCCGGCTGGACTGTTATTGTTCCTGAGAATTTTAGGCGGGCATGACTCAAGTGAATTCTGGGAGACAGACACTTTCAGATTTGATTTATGACCTACCAAAATTTCAGATAAAAAGCATTATTCTTATTAATTCGGTTCATCTACAGACTGTCAAAGGACAAAGACAGCGAGGAATGAATGCAGGTTCCAGTCTGACGCAACACACCATCTGATTTTACTAACGAGCTTCTTATCAGGGAGGAAAACTTATTAGTGAAATGAGATGTCCTGCTCTGTTTTTGGAAGAAATATCTGAACACACTGCATGGATTCAGATGAGCATTCAGATACGTAGATAGAGTTTATTTTGCATATGCATGAAAGATGAAAAGTGGAAATTAAAAGAGGTAACTGCAGTGTACTATAGTACATACATACAGTAGTAGATGTAGTAAAAGTTAAGTGTAGTACACAATGTTTCCAGAGAAACAGGACATTTTGTATTTTCCTTGCACAGCTGAATTTTGTCCAAAACATTCTGTTTCTCTGGAAACTTTGTGTACTATGCTTAACTTTTACTACAGCTACTATATATACAGTATATATTTATATATAGAATCAACACTTCTTGTCTGATGTGTTTTCTTTTCATGATGGACTAAGATCCCCAATAGGGTTTTAGCTTGATGGTATACTTAGCATACTAGCACATGAACATGTTTTTGAGGCTTCACTTCCGTAAGTTGTCCGTGAGTTCTGTAATGTAAATGTAAATGTAAAGGGAACTGAAATGGACTTCTACACAAAATATGGGGAAACTCAATATAGCTTAAAATATTTTTTTATTAAAAAAAAAATCTAGTTAGAATTTATAATTCTCCTATATGTAATTGCATATAGGAGTCCAACTATATGCAATTACAGTGTCACAATATAAATACAGCTTGTCCCGTAAACATTCCTAAACAAACAAATGCACACATATACTGTACATATACATACAGTTTTCCATTTGACACCTTTGAAATTGGAATTTTTGTTTAGTCCAAACAGAAAATTTACTCTTGTGACTCTTACTGTTTTGAATCTGTCCTCAGGAAGCCTATTTGCTCCTGCAAGCTTGGACACAACACTCCAGCCATTTTGCTGTTGTGCCTGAGGGCTTCAAGTCCAGTCAGGTTAGAGTGCCGGACCATGCATTAGCTGATCCGATATCGCCTGCAGGTAGCCAAACCTTAGCTACAGTCAGAGAGCCGGGACACTTCAGAGTCATGCAATATAAACAGCCATCACAAACGGAGATCGTCAGAAAGGATGAAAGGGGACATGTGAGCCTCAAACTGTTCTGACAGACAGCACAACAGCTGAGGCTGGATTTGAAGGAAATACTGAATAAATCAAGAAGGACTGTCAGAACAGCTACAGTCACAAGATCACTGGTGGGTGACTACCACTTTTAGGGTAATGCATATGGAACAGTAAAAGCCTCAAATTTATATTTACATTCATCATATCATTTCGAACTGTTCTTTTTTAATCATATATACACAGTCTACTAGCTGCCCAGTGATATTTAGGTGTTGTAGTTTATTTTGCATTAACCTATACAGTATATGCTATAATCTATTGGGTAACGTATATAATCTGTAGATATGAATGCATGTGGCAGAAGTTTTGCTGACAGTGTTGCAACTTATTGAGTAAAATATAACTGCCATAAATGTATGTTATGTGGACAGAGCGAATGGTGTTCATCCTAGCTATAACTAAATGTACTAATATAAACAAAGTAAATATAAATATATAAAGTAAATGATAAATAAATAAATTTAGTGATTTTTTAAAAATGTTTTCTTAAAGTAGAGAATAGTCAAGTAGGGAATAAACATGACTGGGTGTGCTGTTACAGGAAAATAATCCACTCTGTTGTGGTGTGATACATAGCAACACAAGAAGTGGATCCACCCCAAAGTGAATAATTTTTCCTATAACAGCATGTCCCAGAGATTTTTATCCCTCTTAAACCACAGCAGTTAAGCTTTCTAATGTATTAATGAACTTTACGTTGCACTTTTAAATCAAACATAGTTGCATTTAATGTTATGGATTGTCTAAGAAACAAGTTAGTTCCTATTCTTACTTAGAGTATAGCAGCTATAAACAGTCGTTCCATCACCAGCCTCTCTTTTCTCTCTCTTGAAGTTTATAAGACTAAAAAACTGCAGCTTGTCATGTTACCTACAAACGAGAAAGCGTAAAGTCCTCTGTCCTGAAGACTCTCCTGTGGTGGAAAACTTACTTTTACCAAGCGCTGACACTGGAGACTCCTTCCATAAATGTTAAATAAACATTACAGAAAGCTTAGCACTATATGAACAATCTTTATTTTTGGCCTTAGATTATTTTAGATTTTTTTAAGTCCATGTGAATAAGAAATGATTATGTGTCAATAGCAAGACGAGCATATTAATGTAAACCTCTAATTTATGTTAAAGCTGAAACTTCTGTCAGAGCTGCTGTTATAGAAAATTAATCCACACCTTCTGTTTAGAGAATTTAACAGCACTGTGGTGTAAACGTTATCGGCAGAAATTGGGCCAAATCATGATTTATTGTAATTTTGGGCCATTTGCCAGAAATCTGATGGGCTTTCCCAGACTGTCATACATACATTAATATTTAAGCGCAATCCCCAAAAGATTTTGAATTTGTTATTGCGCAAAATAAAGTTCCACATCAGCTTGTTATGATGTGCATTGGATTAGCAAAACAATACAGTTTGGCAGAGCTAATAGGGAAAACGTGAGTTGTGTGTTTCGTGTTTGTTCTGTGAATTGCTGTTTTTTTTTTTCAGCCACTTGCCAGGACAGAAACTCAGCAGTGCCAGTGAATAAACACTGACTACATAATGATAACAGAAAGATTACACACTGCATTATCTGCCAAAGTAAACGCTCCTTTTCAGTGGAACAAATGTATCACAGCCTGGTTTGGGTGGTAATTTGACTGTGAGCTTAGCCTAAGTTTAAACATTACTGATATATTGATATGTGTGGGATGACAGCAGGTTTAGAAGCGTCTCAACCATAAAATCTTAAACAACAAATCTCTTCTGACTGCACCATCAACGATTCTGTTGCTTTTCATTTCCTCTTAGTCATGCGGCCCAGGTCCCCTGCTTTATGCCACTATGATACAGAGCACACATAGACAAACACTTTTTGTTCCGTGACCACAGGAAACTAACAGGAGCTCGGTCTACACACAAGAGGCAGTTCACACTCTTCACCCCATGACTGGTGCTGCTGCTGCTTCGTGTTTGCTTTGCACTTCAGCATTAGGCAGAAAGAGAGAGAGAGAGAGAGAGAAAATGAAAGAGAGAGAAAGAATGAGTGAGAGTACACAAAAATACACCCACTCATGTGGGTGCACTTACATGTGGACTTGTGCACGCTTGTTTCTGTCGGCACATGGACTTGTACACACGATGTACTGTAATTCCCCTTAATGACAACAGTGCATATGAGGAATGCTGGGTTTCATCAGTTTTCAGAGTCAGTCTATCCGAGCATTTTATTCCACAGTGCTGTTGAATTCTCTATTTTGATTGGTCATAAGGTGTTGATTAATTTTCTATAACACCAATGCTAAAAACAGGAACTAAGATCACAGGGTATGTTATATAATGTTATAGTAAAAGCTCATTCACAAATATTTATATGGCAGACGATCTACATAGCCAAAGCATAATAATTAACGGATTAAAAATGTGCTTCTAAACAAACAAATATAATATACAGTATAAAGAATTATATAAATATTAATATTGTGAAGTTTTCTGTAAGGAGAGGTTTATTTAACATTTATGGAAGGAGTCTCCAGTGTCAGCATGTTGTAACATCCAGTAAGTTTTCCGCCATGGGAAAATCTTCAGGACAGAGGAGTTTGTGGTTTCTTGATAAAAAAAAAAAAAAAACCTGCATTTTTGTCTTATTAAATACAAAATGGGAGAAATAGAGAGGTTGGTGAATGAAAAACTGTTTAGAGCTGTTATAGCATAAGCGATAAAAGGAACTAACTTGTATCACAGATGTTCCGTAACATCAAATGTAACTATAAACAGTTCAGTAATAAATTAAAAATTGTAACTGACACAAATACCAATGGTATAAGAGAAATAAAACACTGGTAATATTAACTCCACATCATATCAGGCTTCTTCACACCACCACATTGTCGTTTATTTTCCTATAACAGCATGCTTTATTCCTTACACAATACACAATCTGATACATGACTCAGTGAAGAATCATTCTAGACTTATATTAATCTCTTAATTCTAGTAACAACATAACAAAGTAAGCTAACACTTATTAACTGACCTTTGATTACTTTTGAAAGAAATGCACCTGCACTGACTAATGTTTATTCAACCCATGACTAAAAATAAATCCACATGAATTAGCAACAATTAAATTCCAGCATGTTTCTGAAAGCTGGTTCCCAAGAGTAAATATTAAGACTTGCTTTTCAGTCTCAGTTCTGAATTTTGCCAGTTAACAGCCACAAACATGTTAATTAAAGTGTCCTGTTGTATTTATATGGATGGTTTGAACACTGTTTAATGCAGATGCTGATTATTTGGCTTATTGAATTTATTATTAAAAAAAAAAAAACTCAGTTAATGAAAAAAGTGTTAGTTACTTTGCTACTGATACTTGGTTTGTTCGTGTTAAATAAGGTTCATGGTTTGTTCATGTTAACTAAGGTGTTAAATAATGTTATGCCACACTGCTGTTGTATTCTCGAATCAGAAAGTCTGGATTAATTTTCTCTTACAGTAATTTCAACTATAACATATACGATTCAGGTGTCAGTGCTTTGTAACAGCGAGTAAGGAGGAGTTTGCGCTTCTTGGTAACATGACAAGCTGTGTCTGAAAAAAAGAAGTGAAGTTGGTAGAGGAACAATTGCTTATAGCTGGTATAATGTATCTATAATGTCATCTATAAGTGATATCAGGATTGAGCTTTAAAAGTAACTATAAATGGTTAAAAAGCATACCAGTTATTGTTGTCAAATTCTTGTGGTATAAGAGGAGTAACACTTCAGGATGTGCCTTTATCACATATCCCACCACCACGGCGTGGATTATTTTCCTATAACAGCACCTCCCATTGTATGTTATTCCTCACTCAGTTAAGGGAACCTTAATGCAAAGTGTTAGTTTACATTAACATTACATTACATTACTTTTTCCAAACATTTCTAGAACATTCTAGGAAATTTTTCAGTTGTACAGGTTATTTCACATGTCTATTAGAAGTAAAACAAGACAGCTGAAGATAAGATTACATCAGTTTAACTGATCAAGCCTTGACTTACTTACTCTAACAATCAGAACATAATTAAAATCCTATCTGTCTGTTACTGAAACATTTACAAACACTTTTTATTAATATGAAATGTCTTATTTCTGTAATTCCATGCCTGCCACATTCTTTACATTCTCCCACTGCCATTGACGCCCAAGTCCGCATCTCAGTGCTGTGCACAGTGCTCATCCCAGCACACAGTTGCCATGGCAAAGGAGCCCTCCCGGTCTCTCGGTCTCCAAGGTACCGAGCCTATTGTCTTTGGTTTCTTTATTTAGATGAAAACATGATTTATTGTGCACGATCCTCACCCGTTCTACCAGAGAGTGTGCACAGATACCTATCTACTTGATTCAACATCTTGATTCGAGTTTGAGGGCTCTCAATCTTTTTATTTGTCTACAATACACTCTTATAATAAACTCGTTGAAGGCTTCTCATGCAGGCTTGTTTTCACACCAACACAGGAAATGCATATAGGTGACTGCGGTATCACAGGTAGGGGAAAGCTCTCTCCCACTCTCCAGCAGTGAGGCCATTTTACTATGCAAAACGAACCAGTGAAGTGGAGGACTGTGGTTGGAAAGTACAGTACACAGTTCACTTTTGTTCCATGCCCATACTGGTAGATTTGCAATTCAGATACAAGGCTCAAATTCAGCCTACTGACCAACCAGGCTGCTTATATGGAAAAATATACTGTATACTGTTGGAAAAAATGACATGGCACTGTTAAATATAGTATAGTAGATAATGACAAATAAGCAAATTAAAAACGATACACAACAGCAGGAAACATCTATGAATGTATCTATGAATATCTAGAAATATCTATGAATGTTTTAAAGCATTCAGGTCAATTTAATACTTTAGTAGTCATCAGTGTAGGCTGGATTTGTGGTACAACTGAATGAATGAAGCCCCTCATATAAGTGGTAAAATATCTTCAAGAATAGTGAAGTATCTTCAAGATTATAGCACAAGTGCACACTCACAAAAACAAAAAAAAAGTACTGGGGTGGTATTCTCAATCTTTTGTACATCTTTTGTACCTTGTACCTATATTGTAGTGTACCATTAAAATCATTTAAGTTACAAATAATGAACCATAATTAGTTTTTTAGAGTAAAGTGTTCTTAATAAAAGATGCAAAAAGGTACAAAAGATGTACTCTTGTACCCTTTTTGTGTATTCATTTTGCGTTACAATGTATAGCATTAAAAAAATGAAGCTAATTGTGTATGAACTGGATATTTGGATATATTCTATACTATACAAAGATCTCTCAAACAGTTAAAAACATGTCTCCATTCAAAATGTCTAGGATACAATTCTGATAGCATCCTTTTGCTAACGTTAACTAGCTGCAGTTCTAGTTAAATGAGAGCTAACACTGAGTGAGAATTATGAGTATTTGTGTTTGGCTAACGTTGTGACAGTTAATTGGTAGTAAGAGCTAGATGCTACAGGTCACTGAAGAGGAATGAAGAGCTGGACAAACCTGAGTTGAAACTCTGGTTAGCTGGTTAGCATGACAGCCTGTCACATTAGCTTAGTTCAGATTCTCACTGCAGTTTATTTGCTCCCAAATATTTCAAGCTGTTTCTTTGATTCCACTGCAGTTTTCAGTTTTCTAAAACACTGCTCATAATCAGCATATAATTCTCTTAAAAGTTGTTGTCACAGAAGTAAAGTTATATTTCACATGCTACTTCCAGCAGCAAAAACCTGGAAGTGTGAAGAGAACCCACTGGGCCATGTTCTACCTATACCTCATTAGATAAAATTACACTCTATAACTGTTTGTGTGATTGCCACATTGCATTTCCTCACCACTCAAGCTGTACTGCTGGTCACAGGACTCAAAACAGATTGACAACTTTCTGTAAAAGGACACACCCTATAACTATAACCATAGGGTGTGTACTTTTGCAGAACGTTGTCATTCCAGAACATAATGCTTTTCCTTTTTTTCCCTCATTATATTTGTTGAAAAATAGCACTGACTAATGACTACTGTACACTCCAAACCCATCGCTATAATATTTTATGTACTATTTTAGATTGTTAAAGGCATCCATGATGAATCATTGTGTTGCTGGTAAGTGAATCAAGCCACAAATAAAATGGAGTCCAAAAGTCTGCCTTCATTAGTAAGAACTGTTTTTTTTTTGTTTTTGTTTTTGTTTTTTTTTTAAATCAGTTTTTAAACAAGTTACACAAGTTTGCAACATTAAATTAGCCAGAGTTTATTCAAAAGTTCTCTAAAAGCAGTTGTAACAGTAGTGCCTAACAAGGGGTTAAAGGTCAGGGTAACGCCATACTGACTCAACATCAGCTGTTACTTGCTCAAATATGACCATTAACACTTTGTTGCCCATTAGATGAAAGATATGGCATGAATTAAGAGAATATTTAGATAGATTTCATTGACATACAATTTCTCAAACAATTTCTCAAACTGTTTAAATGTGTCCCAGTTCTACATTCTTAAATAAGCATCAAATAAATAAAGGCTTGTGGTAGTTTTTGGTAAACAACATAATAAAAAGAGTTATTATACTCTATTGTGGACACTACAGTACATAAAATAGCATTAAAAACTGTACAGCTTGTTCTGTGGACAGCTTTGTGTGTGTGCTGCTGTGTTTTTATGCTCAGATATGAGTGTGTGTGTGTGTGCACTGTAAGAACCAGAGGAGTCGAGACCAATAAAGCAGCCCTGTTATGAGGCTAACCTCTAACCACAGTCATATCCATTTTCCAGCACAGCGCAGCTCAGCTGTCATCTGTTGTCTGGGTGCAATTATCATGCTCTGCGAACAGGGAAGTGATGTCACTTCCTGTGCTCCGTGATATCACAGACCCAGAAATGGAGAGTCCACATCGCTGACGCGTGGAAAACGGAAGCAGCTTCTTTTTCACTCTGCCTTACAGATGCTGCGCTGCCACCAAGACCCTAAAATAACAGAAAAAACCCACCATAAGCAGATGGTTAAGCAAACAAAACCAAGTTAAGACACTTATCTGCTAACTGCTATGTCTAAGGTTCTTCCCGTCTTGTCCTCAGCTTCACTTGAAGGTGCCTCATTGTTATTAAAGCTTGTGAACTGTTGTTGCTGTATTACCAAGAATTGCTCCTGAGGGCACTATAAAAGCAAAATTACTCATATACTATCTCAAATAAAATAGTTTCAGACGAATGAACCATGTACAGTGCACTCATTTGTGATCATATTCTTATAGGACACCCACACAACTGTATGAATGTTTGTTAAACTATCTATAAAGAGGCCTCGATTTAAAAGTTTAATAAGGTACTAAACAACGGCTAAACATGTCTCGCCATGTTCGGAGGGTAAGATGATATGCAGGTACATGTGGAGCAGTAGTCAAACTGGTCGTGATTGGGGAAGGCAGCCAAATGTTTTCATTCTTCCCGGCCCTGAGGCTAACGTCCTTGTCTTCTTTCTGGGCACAAACAATTGTGAGTGTTAAATTTTCACTCACCTAAGCTGACACAAAAAAGTTTTGAAATACCTCACATTTTTATATGTAATGCGTGAACCTAAAGTTGAAGGACTATCTGTGGATTAGGATACGAGTGACACATCGCTTCTTGTATTTTCAAATTCATAGAGCAAAAAAAATATCACCTCAATTACAGTCATCCTAGTTCAGTCGATTTCAATTTGGACATCATAACATAATCATTATTATTATGATCACGAAATACCATTAGAGGTGGCAATATCTATGGTTTAGCCATAGCTAACCTGAAAACCATGCTTTTCTACTTAAAGCAGCGGTCAGACTAAATGTGAGTAAACAATTGTGGCAGAAAATGCAATTCACTGGAGGGGACAAGGGACAAGGGATGTGAAAGACGTGTATTTGCTTCTCGTAGCACTTTTTTCTCTTCATGTCGACTTTATCTAGTTGAACTTTGACCTGTGAATTCTCTAGCTTCATAAGCTATGAGAGGGCAGAACTGTGGTCTCTTTAGTTAGTAAAAAAATGGAGGAATTGCTTATTATTAAAGAGACATTACACTGAATTTGCTTTACTGTTTTCTAAATGTTGTTTACTATACATCTGAAAAAAAGCTGTCTCATCCATCGATATAGGATTTTCTTGTTAGCAATTTATATTTCTATCAAGTTACCAGAACTCATGTTTGCTCAAGAGTTCAGGGAGCTCAGCTTCTTTCAGCCCCTCCTTCAATTTAACCCCTGGCAATAATGTCCCCTCCTCAGACCACCTTAGGAATCACACTCGTAGTGCCTGACTGCTAATATATTTCCTTATCTGATTACACAGTTGCATAAGGGGGAAAGATTTATGACAGCAGAGAACCGAACCCAAGATGATGATGTTAAAATAAGGTTGTATTCGAGCTGTTCTGTTCACTGAATATTATGACGTGCTGATATTCCATTTATTTTTGCTGACTACCTGCAAATTTGCAAGTTTCTGCTGTCAGCATGCAATACAAAGTAGGTTGAGGAGTTTCAGTGAACACAGAACCAGGTTGATTTTTCACATTAGAGCTTGCTGTAGGAACGCACTCACTTAAGTCTGGTGAATAAAAGCTGAACAGCTCTCTAAGAGGAAGTGAGTCATTTCATTTTCGTTGAGGGTCAACGCGAAAGGTCAGCAACCATCACACAAAAAGAAGCTATGAAGCCCTGCTTGGGGAGAGGAAAAGAAAAGAAAGAAAGGTTTGGGAGCCTGTTTTTCCCTGCCCAGTAGGATGCATTGGAATCTTCACAGGAGAGAGAGAGAGGGATGAGGAGGAGGGAGACTGGAGTGAGTCCAGGGGAACTCCAGCTCCACATGACGGAGTTGAAAACGAGCCACAAAAGAGCCAGAGCATGTTTCAGGCAGCATACTTTTCATCCCTACAAGCATGTTACACTATATCTCAGAACATATAAATTCATAATTATATTTTTTATTCTCCAATCAGGATCCATTTTTAGGACTAGGCTGATCACTGTCATAAAAACTGAACGTATAGCCATGTATAATGTATTTTTTAAAAATGGTGTTCCTTACACTGTGGATACACTAGTTGAAGATTGGAAAAAGACCAGGTGACGTTCTTCCAATCTTTAAGTCTCCAGTTTCTGTGCCCACTGTAGCCTCAGTTCTTGGCTGACAGGAAAGAAAACCAATGTGTTCTTCTGCTGTTGTAGCCCATCTGCCTCAAGGTTTTATGTGTTGTGTATTCTGAGATGCTTTTCTGCACACCACATAACAGAGTGGTTATTTGAGTTACCAAGCCTTCCTGTTGGCTTGAACCAGTCTGCCCATTCTCTTCTGACCTCTCTCATGAACAAGGCATTTCTGCCCAAAGAACTGCCATTCACTGAAGGAATTTGGTTTTCGCACCATTCTGTGCAAACTCTAGAGTGTTGTGTGTGAAAATCCCAGGAGATCAGGGGGTTCTGAGCCCGTCTGGCACCAACAAACATGCCAAGTCACTGAGATCACATTTTCCCCCATTCTGATGTGTTTGATGTGAACATTACTGAAGCTCTTGATCTGTATCTGCATGGTGTTATGCAGTGCGCTGTTTGAATAATTGTATCATTACATGAATGAGCAAGGGTATGGGTGCTTTTATTAAAGTGGCCGGTGAGTGTATACAGTATATACTGTCTATATATACACTGGGTTGTGAGTTTATTAGTTTCTTTATTAGGTATACCTAATAAAAAAAACAGCTCTGTGCATACATATTTATTTATACACACATACACAATTGCCAGTTTATTATCTCCACCTAATAAAGTAATAAACTTCCAGCTGTGTGTAAATCACAGCTTAATAAACAGTGCATTGTTTTAATTAACAAATCTGTTTGTTTGGATCTTTAACACAAACCCACAATCCAAACCGGTGTTAAAATGGAACGTCCTTTTAAAGTGAAGTGGTTCAAATAGTTTGTGGACTGTTATGATGTGTGAGATCTTTAACACGTTTTGATAGCACTGAGCAATAGGCGCGTGATTGCAATGGGTGTTTAGAGGCTGCTTTAACGAAGGCTATTTTTCAAGCAACACATAATTTCTTGACATGATGGATATACTGTCAGGGTGTGTTTATGAGGTGATTCTCTCGAGTAAATAGCGCCGCAGTAGAGGCGTTTGCCGCTGCATTCTTACAAAACCCGGCTCGTGTGGTTAGCGCCTGGCTAACAACATGGAGAGGAGTTCAAATGATCACCAGCTTGCAGTATGGAAACTTACAGCTTAGCAATGTTATATCTCTATATCACTTTCCCTCGGTGTCTCCATAGTAACTTACTAAGCCTAGTCTGATTCGTCCCTGGTGTCCACTCAGGCAGCATATTTTATGGCCTGTTTATAGGGTGGCTTTTTTCTTTCTTTACCCACAGACAGTGAAGACTAATTCACTTTCTTAGGGTCAGCTGACCTTGTGACCTTTTCCGTTTTGAGACAACAGAGTGAGAGGAAGAGCGAGTATGGGTAGAGAGAGAGAGCGAGAGCGAGAGAAAGAGAGCGAGAGTGTGAGTGACTTTGCTGTTCTCTAGCTCTACATAAATAGCCATGGCCAGTTGGATTGACATAATGGCCCTAAACCACTGCGTGCTGTCACAAATTTCTAGCAGAGAAGGTGTCATCTTGTTAACGATAGCCTTACTTAGCTACATAATAAGCCTACTACTATTATTATTGCAGTATAAAACCTTTGCCTCTGTGGTGTCTCTAACACACGTCACCCTGCTGTAACTGGAATTTGATGTGATCATTGTAATGGCTTTCTTCACCTAATCAATTTATGGAAAACCTATTTGTCAATGCAGACTGCTGTCATTAAGTCATAGAGCCATGAGGTTCTAATACAAGCTAACACACCACATGAAAGAGGTAATGACAACAAATAAGTAAGCTATCCGGTGTCTGTGCGTTCACCAGAAGCTGTGAATGTAGCCACTCACTCTTACGGAAGTTTTCGTTTTTTTTTAGCAGTCAGAATAACTCAGTGTGTCCCACTAACACGATTAGCACAACGCTCTGTGGTTTGAATCAAAAAATAACCAAACACCATTGTTTAAGCAGTTTATTTTGGTCGTTTGAAACCCCTATATTTAGCCACTGTGGCTTTTGAAGAGCATGGAAAAGGTGACTGAGTTTGTTTTTCACTGCAACATTTCCTGTGTGCCGCGAGGAGAGGAAAACCGCACGCTCTGTGACGCGGCAGCTCAACACACACAGAAAGGGCAAGTCAGAGGCGTGGAAAACAAGACAGCAGGAAGAGGCCAAAAAAAGAAGGAAAAAAAACCCTCAACTCATTGCTTGCTTTGTTAATCAGATCTAAAGAATGCTTTCCTATTGAGAGTGCAGGGGAACCAGCACTGCCTTTGATATCGGCAATGATGATACCGTTTCTGTGGTGAGATACGTGATAAACTGCTGCATATGTAAGTCAGATTACAAGTATAGCGCTTAGGCTGTATACGTGTCCAAAGTAGACAAATTGAGCCAATGTAATGCTCGCATTTAAAACAAAATCCACATTTCCATAAATCTATAGAACTTATACGAAAACAGAACTACAGAATAATGTGCATTTCAAATAAAATGATGTATTTTATTGACTCACAGATATAAAAAGAATGCAATAAATAAAGTGATTTTGTCTGAAACGTTCTGTTTCTGTGGAAACTGTTTGTACTATGTTTCAATTATTTATTTATTTATTTATTTATTTATTTATTTATTTATTTATTTATTTATTTAACCCTCGACTGCACACATTATGATACTGTCATGGAATAAAATATATGACACTGACATTTCTATATGGCAATGGTGTACAACAATGAATATAGGCCTATTAAACATTAATTATTTTTTGTCACTTTTCTTGTCACATTGCATTTGAAGTATTTAACTTCTTGCATCTAATTTTTTTTTTTTTTTTTTGTCAAATTGAATTTTCTACTTTCACGCTGGTCTATGCTAAAATATATCCTGTTTCAAGCTGCCAGGAAGGCTATGGTAACTCAAATATCCACTCTTTACAACCATGGTGAGCAGAAAAGCATCTCAGAATGCACAACATATCAAACCTTGAGGTGGTAGGGGTACAACAGCAGAAGATCACATCGGGGTCCACTCCTGTCAGCCAAGAACAGGAAACTCACCAAAACTGGAGAGTTGGAGATTGGAAAAACATCACATGGAATTTTTTCAATCTTTAACTTCTGAGATTTACGTGGTCTGAGGAGCCATTGTAATCAGCTATGGGGATAAACTGTTACTCTTGGATCGTCTTAATGGCAGCCTTTCACCTAGATGGTGAGCTGAGTCAAACTCAACACTAGACATTCTGCATGTCTGGTTTAAGATCCCTGTCTATTCAAGATAACAGCAAAATCCTGTATTTAGTACGCCTCTCACAGGCCACTGATTATAGTTGATTATTTATCAGGCCCCAAATAACAATTGTGTGGTCCTCACTACCTTCTAACAACAAAAAAATAACCTCAGGTGACAAAAAATAAATAAATAAAATAGAAACATTTTTCTCCCAAAAAGTAAACCAACATTCAGAAACCCTTCCTATATTCACAGTCATTAAGAGATTTAGCAGCCAGGTGTTACTAATGAAATGCACAAGATTATTGAATCATCAAGAATTGTGTGACTACCTCTGTTTTGGCAGTTTGGTGCTCTGGAGGTGTGTGTCTACATGATGCCAAGAAGAAAGGACATCAGCCATGACCTCACAGAAACTGTTATAGGGTTTTATGATTCCTTAACATTTTTTTGGACGTCAGTAAAGGATCAGATATGAGTGTTCAACCTCAGTACACACAAAGTGAAACTGAAAGAGATAGGAGGAAATTGTGATGAGTGCTTCTGCAGTGTGTGTATGAGTGTGCTGCAGTGTGCTATAGTCTCTGGGGAGGAAATCAGGAAGTAAGACTAGAACACATCCTTCCACAGACTATGTACTGTAGCAGAGAGAAACACTGATCTAGCATGTGCTTTAGCAAGAGATATTTTTCATCTCCTGTGTGTCATACGATAATTGCTTCTAGATGATCTGAGTTTGTATTGGATTTCAGAGTGACCCATGTCTTTTAACTGATAGCAAGTTTGGTGTCCTATTTGGTAAACCTATGAAAGTAGGTAGCCTACTCAATTTCCAGTAACCACACACGGCCCTCTATAAATCCATAGATAGCATTGAGCAGTGTGTTCCAAACATATCCAAAATTAACGAGAGGTCAGCTTGTCTACTCTACAGCTCTGAAAGCTCTACATCGCACGACCAAGGTTGCTATGGGGACTGGAAGAAGTGCTTCAGCATGCTCCTGAAGAAGGTATTGAGAACGTGTTCCAATCAACGAGTATGAAAAAGGAATGTGTTGGCAAGGGTGACCTCTCTCCACCTCGCTCTCTCACTTTCCTTCTCACCCCAGGGCCAGGCTGACAGCGTGGACTATTGAGTTATTTTAATCGACTTGTAGTTTTCTTCGCCAAGCGTCTGCCTGGCAGGCTCGGTCCTCTCTGTGGATAGGATCAGTCATTTTTCCCAGCATCGGTTGTGACACTGGCTACACCAGATTTTGGCTCTCTGCTCTTTCAATATGGCCATAGCAATGTAGAAACATGGCCACAAGTCTAAGCACCCGCAGGGAGGAATGGACAGCTGGATGAGTGACAGGGCCATTGCTGTGGCCGTCTGGTTGCGATACTTACACACACATACACAAACTGCGTGCTGCTGGAAGCGCAGGTCACTATCACTCTGTAGCCAGATTGAAAAAACAGTTCCAGAGAAAACAAGCGCCGGAGGTATGGAGCTCTGAATAACTCCAGTGGAAGCCATGTGACTAAGCCATGCAGACATTTTAATTGCTCCTTAATATAATGAAAATCTTTTACAAACTTCAGACAGAACAAAAAAAAGAAAAAGAAACAACTCAGACTGATGATGTCGTCGAGAACCTTTTTTCCCCCCCTTCATTCCCACAAAGTTCGCTAGACACTTCAAATGCCCTCCTCGTTTCATTTCCTTCGCTTCTTTCTCTTCTTGTGTGCTGTGTAAGTGCGTGCTGTTACTTGCTCTTGCTCTAAGCTCACCTCTGACAAAATGCCAAGGTGAGGATTTGACACAGAGGTTTACAAAATGACATGAGAACACCGACACAATTTAGGAGGAAAGGAAGAGACTGAGAAACTGGAAAAGAGGTTTAAACTTTTGAGAGAGTGTAATATGGATTGGCAAATGACCTCCAGGCAAAGCAGGCCGAAAAAAACGAAGACAACAAAACATGGCTCGGGTAATGTGTTTTTGCTGTAAGTGTCATCTGGCGGGTTTACTGAGATGAGTGATTGAGTGGTGAAGCTCCTCATGAGCTTTTTTCCCCTCTCGCCGGCTGGGTGCAACATCAGATGATCCCCAAGTCAACAGCATTCTCTGAAATCCATATAAAAGAGTTCAGACATCAAATCCCACACATGCATATTGGACAAGATGTCTCATATGATACAGAACATGGTAAATAATTAGCTAGTGGTCCAATACTCAGTGCATGGACAACTGTAATTGCACACTAGAGCTTTAGATAACTGAATGGTCTGGAAGGAATTTCAAATTCATACATTTATCACAAATAGAGTCGATTAGCCAAGACATGTTTAGTATCTGATATTTGCTTTTTGCCCTGATGCTACAAAGAAAATGTAGATAACAAATAGTGGAAGGACTTTCTCTCTCAAAATCTTTTGCATAAATATATGCCTCAAAATGTCCTCAAACAAAATCCTGTTTTTAACCCCTAAAAAAACCCCGGCTTATTATTCAGTTATTCACTTTAATGCATATTATTCATTATGCATTATTTAGTAATTACAGTGAAACTGATAACCACTGCCTCCTAGGAGTTTAAGGGATTAAATAGTATCACAGACTTGCTAATGTGGCTACTGCAGGGATTCTCAAATGTTTTGCAGCCAGGGACAGTTTTGCTAGGTCTCAGCAAAATTTCCAGCCCAACTAAATTTCAAAAACCGCACAAAAAGACCTGAAACTAGCTTAAAAAATATCGGATACTGGAAAAGGAAGATACTTTTTCTTACTCTTTCCATGGTAAATAAGTTCACCATGGAGAACATACATTTTTATTTTGCACTATCTGCAATACACCTTTTTATAATTGCCTGGTACTGCCATTATCCACTCCATAATATACTTTTCCTTTCAGAATCTTTGGAATATATCTCACAACAGAAATGTCATAGACACTGTCTGCACTTACACTTCCTCTTTGTTTGCCATAGCCTTTGTTTGCTTTGTTTGATATTGGTGTCTGCACTAGCCCACTGCAGACTAAAAATCGAGGCCCTGTCAAACCTGGATAGGTGCCCCTTCCAGTCGAAAAAAGGTCAGAAGGTGTTTTCTGTTATCTGTAATTTTCTTCACTGTAGCTCTGGATGCAAGGCAAATCACAGGTTTATACTAATGTGCTAGTTCTAATTATGTTACAATTTCTATAGGAACAGCAAGTTCACAGGGACTTGTATGGCAGATGATCTACATAAGTCTAAAAAATAGATTTAGACTTAGATTAAAAAGGTTATTTAACCAAAAAAAAAAAAAAAGTAATCACTGATATGGTGAAGCTTTCTGAAAGGTTATTTAACATTTATGGAAGGAGTCTCCAGTGTCAGTGCTTTGTAACAGTCAGTAAATCTTCCGCCATGGGAAAGTCTTCAGGATGAGAGGCTTTATGCATTCTGGTAGTTTTTGTTTGTTTCTTTATTTTTTTAATTTCAGGAGAGAAAGAAGAAGAGAGGCTGCCGAGGGAACAACTGTTTATTACTATTATAACAGTGATAACAGGAACTAACCTGTGGACACAACATTAAATGTAACAAAGTATGACGTGCTGTTTTTTTTATTGGAAAATAATCAAATTTCAGGTGGCAACAGTATGTCCACATTGTGTTGGGCTGCATCACTCCACCCATTCACCCACTCAATCCATCATTGACTATTTTCCTATAACAGCATTAGCCTGAGCTGGCTTTTAATCTAAAGTTCAGTAGCTTACAAACAAGCATAAGTAATGTCAACCTCAATGTTTATGCAATTGTGCTGTTAATGATCTATAAAATCAACAAAACTTTACTTCAGCACTGTAGCATTACGGAGGCAGCAATCTTAGGAAACCAGAAACATTTTTGCTTGGTATCATTTCTACCCATCAGTGCTTATTACCAGAAAGCTGGAAGTTACAATCTAAGGAAAAATGTTCATCAAAGATCCTTTGGATAGCTAAAAGTTCTAGCTTTTTAAATAGCTTCTTCTTGGAACCTTTTCTGAAAAGCAAGTAACTAAAGACTTTGTGCTAACTTCAGCATTTTTTCTAGAGAGTATGCATGGATGAACTTAAATTTGAACTTAAAATATAGACTAACCCTGCTATTTTACCAAATGTTGGTTGAGGTAAATTAAGATTTTGTGTACTTGAAAGTGTAAAGGTTTATGAGGCTTATCATTGTAACTTTAATGCAAATATGGGACACCAAACCCATGTCCTGAGTGGGAAATTGTGTGAATAAGATTTTTTTTGTTTTGTTTTGTTTTTTTGCTGAAACATTCATTTCATTGTCTAGGACAGAGTGCTTTCTAGCAGGAATATTTTATTGTGATATTTTAGGCTAGTGGTTTAGTATCCCTCTAAACCAACTGTGGGAGGTTGCTGGAATGGATAAGTGTCTGGTTAAAGGAGGGGTTAAAGGCCTTGTATAAAACAATACAGCAACAGTGTAAATGGAGGAACATGTAATACTAAACCATTCAAAATTAAATATATCTGGACTGCTGTTGTGACCAACAACTTCCCCTCAAATAAATGATACAAGATAGAATTACTTAAAGCGATCAACTTATGATCAGGATATGTTATATATAGATCACTATAGACACAGAGGGAGTATATTTAAATAAAATCATATTTGCATTAATTTAAAACCCTTAGTCCATGTTCTGTTTGTGTATATATACAGTATAAGATCATGTATACTGAAGAAGTTGTCCACATCTTAAACGAAAAAAAACAACGATCCAGGTTTTTAATCTAATGAGAGCAAAAAGCAGTGGCATGTTTTGAAGTTAACAGTGACAGCCACAGGAATCGCAAGAGAAAGTTCACCACATGCCTCATTTCTGTCAGAATAAATTTCCCTCTCCCTGCAAAAGTCTGTGTGGAAAAAAAAGCAGCGGTACGTCCTTTATACATTAGCACTGATGTTTCTTAGATCTTTAAGACTCCAGCAGGGAAACAGGCAGACTCAGAGGAGCTGAACCTCATACAGCACTAGAACCTGGTGCAAGAAGAATGACATTTAAGTGAAAACATCACACTGCCTTCTCGCTTTTTCTCTCCCTCATTTGTTGATAGACAGGTGGAAACGTTGCTGGCTTTTACACAATTTCCCTATTATTAAAGAGTAAGCCACTAAGCCAGAGTTCCTGCATTTGCTTTGTTCCTATTTTAAAACCGCGCACTTTTGAAATACACGATGTCAGAGTTTGAAAGGGAATAAAGCATTTGAAATGCTGAGGGGAAAAAAGCAGCAGTGTCAATAATTTATCGACTTGCTAAGAAAATGGTGAGCTTAATTCTGAATGCTAGTAATGGGTGCACTCACAGAGTTGCCAAATTGGTTGTATATTGTATTTATTCTTTATCTAATGATGTGCAGTTTTGCACACACAGCTTATTGTATAATGCTTATATTCTCTCATGGTTAAAGACTGTATTTTCTTACATCTCTATTAGTTTGTATATAATGATTGCTGTAGAATTAAAAAAAAAAGTCAAAATGCATAAAGAATATATTTTCAGATGCATCTTAACACACTGGCATTATTCCTTATTGTAGCTATAGAAGGTTAGATCATTAATTCATCCTTGGTTGTTTGCAGCATATTAATTTATTTTCACCTTAGATAATAGAACACAAATTGACTCTAATAAATTTAGACTCTAACAGTTTGGTATTATCAATTATTAGTCATGTTTCACATAATAGAACTCCAGTTATGTCGTTCATGTCTTTATGAATAGAATGCAATACATAGCGAATGAACCTTTAACAGGTGTCTGAGTTGCACATTATTTAATAACAAGACCTTGATTAACCCCTTATATCCATTCCCTAAAATATAGTGTTACCTATAACTGGATGCTCAGTGAGAATTCATTTTAGAATATTAGTCATATTGTATACAGTATTCTCTATCTCTTTGTGTTGGATCATTATGATATCTTTGTGTTCCTACAGTCTAATCTGTGTCAATAAGATGTTTCAATATTTATTGACAGTTTAGTCAAAAGCATTCTGATACAAGTTTGTACCATTTCTGTATGAACGCAGAGTTAATCCCATGCTGACAACCTAGTTTCTGAGTCCCACATCATCTTGAAAAGGTCAGCCGATGAGTCACCCAGAAAGCCCACGTCTAAAAAAACAGCAGCATTCTTCACTACAGATGCACAAACAATTGAGATTTCGCCTACATTATACAGTTAAACTATTCTAAGACAGGTCACAGTCCAGTGCGGTTGGGGGAAAATACAGAAACCCACCTACCCGGGGAAAGTATTACTGTGTTAAAGTGTGACAGTATGGTGTAAAAGTATATACTAATTTTAACCTGCAGACCACCAATTTGCTCCAACAACTTTTTTTTTTACTGCAGATATGACACATGTATTACTATTTATAGAAGAGAAGAGAAGAGAAAAGAAGAGAAGAGAAGAGAAGAGCTGTATTGTCATTGTACAGTATATGTTTGCATCTCCCTGTAACTGATCACATTGCCTTGTGTATTCAGTATTCACAGCATTTTGCATTGTTACATCCTGGAACTGAAATTGACATAAAATAGTCAATATATTAAGGTTGGTGGAAATCAATATACAGGGTGTCAGAAAAGTCAGAAACCAATGGCGGTTAAACGATATACATGATTTTTTTATTTATTATTTATTTACTTACTTACTTTTTTATTTACATTTATTTTTATATTTATTTTTTTCCCTCTTAGGTGAAAAGTGGCATTACATTGGATGAAAGGGTAGAGAAACTGCTTAGTGGTTATTGTTGCTTCTTAGTAATCTCATTGGCCTAACTTTTTCGAACATCCTGTAGTTTGCAAAAATATTTTCAAATTTAAAAAAAGTACGTTATGATTGCATGTATTATAAGTATTCACCTCATCGCTATGAAACCCTAAAGTTAGTTCTGGGGCAACGAGTTCCCATAAGAACTCATATAATTATTTGAATGGAGTCCACATGTGTGCAATTAAAGTGTCACGTGTATAAATACACCTGTTCATGGAAGGCTCCAGAGAATGTAAGAGAACATACCATCGTGGAGACCAAGGATCTGTCCAAACAAGTCCATGACAAAGTACTGGAAAATGATTAATCAGGGTTTGATTATAAAAAAGAATATGGCACAACTGTGATTCTACCAGGTAAGGAGATCAATAATTAAGCAGAGAAGCAACCAAGAAGCCAAGGGTAACTCTGAAGGCGTTGGAGTTCAATCAGGAGAAGATGTCCACAGGCCAACCAAAGCATGGACAATCAGCAAAAGCTAAGAGAGAAGAAAGCCATTACTGGTCTGCTGAAGCCAAAATTGAACTCTTTGACCGTGGCATATGGCGGCACTATGTTTGGCAGAATCCCAACACTGTTCATCACCCTGAGATCACTGTCTCGACACTGAAGCATGGTGGTGGTAGTATCATATTGTGTAGATGTTTTTCATCAGTAGGAAATGTGAAATTGGTCAGGGTGGTGGGCAAGATGGATGGAACCAAATACAGGGCAATCCTAGAAGAAGACCTGTTCCAGTCTAAAAGAGATGTGAGATGGGGAGGGGGATTGTGGTAGTTCACTGTCCACCAAGACACCGACCCTAAGCATACCACCAAAGCTGCACTGGAGTGGTTCAAATGCAAGAACCTGAATGTGTTAGAATGGCCCAGTCAAAGCCCAGCCCTGAATCTGAGTGTAAATCTGAGTCATGACTTGAAAATTTCCATTCTTCATGAAAATCAATTCAAGAATATACTATGGTAAAGAGTCTACAAGCAAACCAATAAATCTCCCTGTTATAGTATATTATTCCTAACAGATTATTGTTTGTATAGTGTAAAAGAAATTCTGCGAAGCTGATTATGATTATGCCATTGAAAAGTTTCTTATATAACATATAAGCCATACCCAGCAGCCCTCTCTTTCTCTCTCTCTCTCCCATAACTCCCATAGTTCAAGACTTGCAAAGAAAGTGGCCTTAATATAGATTTAGTGCACTTTAATGACATACTTCATAATGTGTTTGGTCAATGATCTGTAAATCATCTATTCCACCCCAATATTCTCTTCCTGTCACGTAACGCAGAGGGCTGCCTCACTGATGAGATTCCTGCACTCCAGGCATAGTAACAGGCTGTAAAAAGAACCATGAGTCATGGTATTTTAGCAGAGGGGAAGGGGTGTGTGTGAGTGGAAATGATATGGCAATGTTAGTTGTTAGTGTTGTTAGTGAGTCCTGGTGGCTGGCAGAGTTTCATCCTCCTCTTTATGGTTTGGACAGATGCTCCTCTGTGGGTGTGATGTGAAATCAGTTTTACTGTTGCCTCGCATGTTTTAGGTTATAGGGATTTGGCTGTAAGAGACTCTGATCTTGTTCCGATCGGGTAATATATAATAATAGAAAGAGCACCTCCTATTGGTCAGAGATCAAACCATGGGAATTGGGCAAATACTGCTGCTCTCCACCTTCTTTATATTTTTTGAAACAAAGTTTCCAATGAAACAGGTTGTTTCAAACTTTGTTTGCACAGATAATGAATGGCTACTCTCTGAAATGTACTGCTTCTCTGGAAACTTTCTGTACTATGCTCAAGTTACACTACATCCATTATTATTAACAAAATATAGCACATTACTGAGTACATCTCACTAGGAGCCAATTGGTTTGGTCTTCTTTCTTCTTCTGATGATGTTCTCACAATAAAATAAGTGTTTCAGCTCAATCTTTTGGAGGCTTGTGGGGTTTTGCATACCAGTCAATGGTTCCTCACCTAGGGTTAGAAGAAGTTGAGACTAGAGGTCTACATCTGGACTGGGATCCCAAAGACAACACAAGAAAAAGACAGGTAAGTGGGAGGTTTTTACTTTCATGGCCTGTAGTTGTCAGGTATAAGGCTCAAATAAAGACCACACGCACCGACCTAAACATGGCCCAGGCAGGGTCATGGTGGTTTATAATAGGCTACTAGTTTGTTTATAGTTTGGGAAATGGAACTAACCGCCATGTCACTTTTAGCTTGACATGGCAGACACTGCTAATGTTGTTAGAAATTTTTGTGCACAGGTATAAACAAAAACATAACTGCGTGTGAAAAACTGCGTGGTTAAAAGCATTCCCAAGCACATCTCTAGTTGAAACCAATTATTAACTCGATTGATGAGAATTGAGTGAGGAGAATAAACAGCATCCTGACAGTGCTGGCATTTATGCCTCTTCCTGTTTTCTAGTATTCCCGGGGGCATACTGTAGGTTGCAAAAAAAAAAAAAAAAAAGCCCATGCCCACATGTTTCACCCCTAGTATGCATACATTTACAATTGCTTATTACAGGACGCAATTCTTTCTGAGCACTTACCTGTGGTCAAAGTGCATCTTTCAGGAAGACCTCAGTCTTCCTCACTCATGTCACCTCTCTTGACTAGCTTTGGCCACTTCATCCCAAGTGTTTAATTACGCTGATAAAAACAGAGTAATGTTCTTGTTTAGTGCTGGACCAGTGGCTGAACCCGATGTTTATCTCTGCTTAAAGCTTTTCCCTTTCCTTATTGAGATAATGATGCTCTCTACTGATGTGACCTGAAGGTTAACCAGATTAAGACTGGACCCTGAGGCCAGAAGTCTCTCCAGAAATAAAGATCATTACTTGATTGCTGAGACCCAGAAAAACTGCAGATTATAAAAATTAATTAGTTGCAAGTCGCTGGTGGGATGTTTTCTCTTTGATACACATTTGCATTTAGTAATCAAAGCCACAGCTTCCAGCTTTCCATAGAAAGGTCTTTATGTTACATTTTCATTTTATAGAGCTGTAGCAAGGCTTTTTTCCCCTTTATCAGCTAAACCCGAGGTGTCATATTGAGTGCCTGTGTGCGTGGCAGATCTCTGACACTCCAAGCCCTCTGTGTGCCTGACTGAATGGAGGTCTGTCAGGCTGGAATGAAGATGTTTCTGCATGGTCTATCAGTCTTTTGGGACCAGCTCACTCAAGCCTGTCTCATCTCAATGTCCTTTGCTAGCAGTTGCCGTGGAAACCTAGAGGTAACAATTCAGAAGCTTGGAAAGTGAAGAACAATATTGACTCCGGTATCTGAATGCACCACACAAGGACATCGGTTCTCTCACATCTTTTTACAGGCACCTCAGCAACCAACATCACAGCACAGCCTTGCGTTCTTCTTAAATGCCAGACTATGAACTCAGAATGAGTTTTTTCCCCCTTGTTTTCCCCCTAAATTCTTTTATAATAAAATGTACATTCCAGCAATGCCTTGTTAATCGTTGTACAAGGACACAACGTCAAAGCCGGCAAAAGCTCCTTTTTATAAAACAGGAATTTCTTTTAGCTTCATGGTTCAAGATATGAAGGAGTTCCTTGACGTCACACCCAGTACTGAATCAACAGGTCTTGCATTACCAAGCTGCATACTCACATACACTCTCAGAAATCATGGCAATGGATTATACTTTTCCTAGTGAAATCTCTGGGGTCGTACCGTCAAGGGTACCTCTTTTATCTTTAAAAAAATGTGAAGGTATATAATTTGACCTTTCGTACCACTATTGTTCCTTTAATCCTTTAAACCTAATCTCTATCTAGCATTAGCTATATGGATGATTACCATAGACATGTTTCTTTTACTGAAGAAAGAACATAAAATCAATTTAAAGTGTTTTCATTAAAGTCTAAAGGCAGTTGTCAAATTCCATCAATAAATATTATGAAACACATTTTGTGTAGAATTTTTCAGTCAAATATCTTTATAATTTTATTTTTTTATTCATTTTGCCAGTTCCCACCCACTTGCTAGCTCTCCCCTATATCATGACAACTACCAACTAGGAAGGGTGAAGGCTAGCCCCATGCTTCCTCTGAGACACGTGAAATCTTTTTCAAACTGTTGCTCATGCTACGTCACAAGCAGCTGAACATACTTGAAAGATAGGAAAGCTATCCACCCACTTCCGCATACGCGAGCTCACAGAAGCTTATGATTGGCTAGTGTAACTCTGATTGACAGGAAAAACAGTAAAGCCATCCCTCTCTCCCAGAAGCCAATTTTGCTCTCTTGGACTCTCAGCCATGGATGGCTGTCCGATCTCTGGAAAGCATAAGGATGAATGCTCTTTGTAAATTAAGCCATAAAGCTGTTTAATTTGTCTTTCCAGAGACAGAATTCACTTCTGCCCTTATAGTTCCATTCTAAGAGAGTTTAGAGTCAACTGGTGTCTTGTTCTTTTCTCAGTATAAAGGTTTTTTTGTCTATGGTAATCATATACATTCGATACAGATTTGGTGAATTTAATGCGATTAGGTAAGAAAATGTTGGAGTATTCCTTTAATACTCTATAATCCTCTGAAAGTATGCGAAAAGAAGCATCATCAATGCCTCTCCATATTTTCTGCCATTCTCTATATAGCTTATCTGGAGCTGAAAATGGAGATCCTGTAATCCTCGCATCATTTAAGTGCATCTGCAAATGTGGCTACATATTCAATATGTATGAGATTAGATTGCCTTATTCATGATGGTATGCAAATAACATCCAGATGAATTGTGCAAACATATGCATTAGTTTTTCTTACTACTATAAGGTCCAGAAATAAGAATATATTAATACTTTACTAATGCTTTCATAATGATGAATTAATATGAATTAATATGTGGACTAATCCTTAGTACATCAGCAGATAATGAAGTGCATATATTAACAGCCAATGAGTCATATAGACTGACTGTCAACTTTCATAAGAACATCTGTAGACCTGCTCATTCATGCACTTACCCAATCCACCAATCATGTGGCAGCAACACAGTTCATAAAATCATGCAAATACAGGTCAAGAGCTCCTGGTAATGTTCACATCAAACATCTGACTCAGGAAAAAAATGTGATCGTTGACTGTGGGATTTTGGGGATTTTGATGGTGGTAAGGTTGTTGGTGAGTTTTTCAGAAACTGATGATCTCCTGGGATTTTCATGCCCAACAGTGTCTAGAGTTTAGACAGAATGGTGGAAAAACCAAAAACAATATCCAGTGAATGGCAGTTCTGCAGGTGGAAACACCTTGTTGATGAGAGAGGCCGGAGCAGAAGGCTGACCAGACTGGTGCGAACTGACAGCTATTTGAGGCTACAGTAATTCAAATAGCCACTCTTTACAACCGTGGTAAGCAGAAAAGCATCCCAGAATACTCAGCACATAAAAGACCGCATTAGGTTTCGGTCCTGTCTGAGGCTACAGTGGTCACAGGCTCACTGAAACTGGACAGTTGAAGATTGGAAAAAGACCAGATGACATTCTTCCAACATCCAACTGTCTATTAACATGTTAATATTTAACTAGTACAATTATTAATGGATATGTATAGAAATAATATGTGTATAATTAATGTATATACTTCATTATTTCCTGATATGCTAAGGATTAGTGATTAGAATTAGTGCATGCATTAAATCAGAATTAGTGCATGAATTAAATCATGATTATGAAAGCATTCGTTAAGTATTAATATATGCTTATTTGTGGATCTATAAACAAGTGTTACATGACTTATTAATTGCATTTAATAAATGTGAATATGATACTGCACGTGGAGGGAATATTTATTTCGAACACTTTTAACACTTTACAGATTTATATCATATCATTCATATCATTTATTTTCATCTATTTTTCCAATCCAACACTGAGAACTACAACTGTTCCGCTTCATTGAGTCTATCTTTTTGTGCTTCCTGACTGCTACTCCATGCAGAGATTACTAGATTTAAGTGGCAGCCTGATAAGGCATGATCTTGGGGGACTTTTTTCTGTGTGAGAGAACAAAAAAAGAGCAAATGACGAGTCTTATCGCTTTATGGAATTGAATGCTTTATCTCAGCTCAGGCTTGTTTTTTTTTTTTTTTTTTTTTTTTTTACTTAAGGCACCAGAATGGCTTTTCTGATCCACATTCTGTCTCTATTAACCTGACCGTGTCTGTTCCATGTCTCCTCCTGCACCACTTGGCCCCGTCTTTATTTTAGAGGGCTGCACCTTTGGAACCCTGGACACTGTGCGAGAAACTGGCGAGTGATCTGAGGTGACAGCGTGGCACAACGAGAGCAATGGCAATACACACACACACACACACACACACACATACACACACACTGCTGTGACGGGACCGGGGCTTGAGGAATGCTGGGACATGAGGCTGTGTAATTCAATTAGGACATGAACATACGCTGTGGAGGATCAGTTTAACTAAAAGACAAACACATGGAGAAACATATCGCTACAGGCACACACATGTACTTACACAGGGCAGTGAAGAAAGGGCTAGGTGGAATAGTGGAATAGTTCTCATTGCTGTTTAGTGATAAGGGGTTGAAACACTACTTCTACTGGACAGAAAAAAGTCCTTATTACCTCATGCTCACTTTTTTATTTAGCCCAAATCTCTGATTGATGAGCAGAATGTAGTCATTTTCTTTAATCACAGGTCTATCGTTAGAGGATCTTCATCGTATAATCTGACATGGAGACATTATGTAACTGACATTATCACAGTCAGTTATAGAATTCAGCCAAGATTTTATTGGGATAACCTCGTACAGTTTGACAAGTAATAATCTGAAAAGATTGTTGTAATCACACAGTATTAAACCGATTTTAGTCACTTTACACTTCCACTTTTTCCAGTTACCAATATTGTATATTTTATTTTGCATTCTTAATGTTTTTATTTTATTCTATTGAATCATATTTGCTTAAATTATGGCATAATTTGTGGTGTGTGGTGCAGCAGGTAGCACAGCACAAAACTATGGTCACAATATGTCTTGACATACACTCCTGGGCAAAAAAAAAAAATGGGCCAAGCCCAAAATGGCAAATATTAAGCTTTTAATGGTCTTACCAACAAATTGTCAGAAAATGAGCAAGAATTAAACAAATGCACTCCTGAGACCTCCTGTGCCACCATTTGCTCGTTTACTTTTGCTGAAGTGAACTGTTAAAATCATGATAATAATTAAATGTTTGATGTAAAATTCAAAGTAACATACAGTCAGGTCCATAAATATTGGGACATCGACACAATTCTAACATTTTTGGGTCTATACACCACCACAATGGATTTCAAATGAAACGAACAAGATGTGCTTTAACTGCAGACTGTCAGCTTTAATTTGA
>CM075009.1:5259522-5281215 GCA_037576675.1 Pangasius sanitwongsei | reverse complement strand
TCCATTGTGGTGGTATATAGAGCCAAAAATGTTAGAATTGTGTCGATGTCCCAATATTTATGGACCTGACTGTATGTCTGGGTGTACAAAATTTTCCGAAAATTATTATTTGGTCATTATTTGATTATCTGCCACACCTGATGCAGCCCATCAAGGGCCACAAGGCTTAAACATTTAAAGAAATCAAAGGAAAAAACTATCTCATACTAAGTTTCTTTATCTATTTGTTTATTTGTTGGTAATTTCCGGACCAATGATTTGTTGTTAAGACCATTAAAAGCTTAATATTGTGCCATTTTGGGCTTGGCCCATTTTTTTGCCCAGGAGTGTACTGTACAAACAATAAATGACATGACTTGAAAATGGAAATCTACAGAATTCCTCTTTTACTGTAAATACACTCAATCAGCCAAAACATGTTTGGGTGACTGAAGTTGTCTGCTTTAGTTTTGTACTGGAGATAAGTAAAGAAAGATCAGTTTAGCATCGTGACTCAATCGTTACACACTCACCACAAGCTGTGTGAATTTGTTCATGGTTTCAATCAGAATCATGTATGTGCTTTCTGACACTGTAGGACACACCGTTATCAATAAAAATGAATGTGACATCCTTTGTACAGTAATAGCAGCCATCTTGAAGCCAAATTACTTTTTTCGCAGGTTGATCGACTACATTTCTAGTGGAAATTGTATAAATTTAATTTCTGACTGAGCTATTCTTTTAAGAAGGAAACTTTTAAGGAGTACTACAGTAAATTACACTGGAGAGAAAATGAGAGAGGCTACATTTTCACTTTTGAAAAGTTTTCAAATGATCTTTCTTATCATTTTTTTTGAAAATAGAGTCTTTTCTTCTGGGAAAAGACACTTCAAAATGGCAGCAAAGTGTATTGTACCTTCTTCATCTAAATATATTCTCTTTTACAAGTGATTTTCTTTAAGCTTTTTTTTTGGGTGCTATATCGACTCTGTTATGTTCATAACAGTTGATGGAGTGAAATGTATATCATTTCTTTTTTTTATTAAAAAAAAAAAAAAAAACATGACAAGGTGTGCTGTTATTGGATGGTGTCATGCAGCCAGATGACACTTACCACCCTGAAGTTGATTATTTTCCAATAACACCACATCCCAAAGTGTTTTATTCTTCTTGTACCACAGCAGTTTGCACATTACAATGAATAATTTATTACTGAATAACACGTTATACTTTTTTCTAGTTACATTTAAATGTTGTTGAACGACAAGTCAGCTCCTGTTATCACTTATGTTATGGCAGCTCTAAACAGTTGCTTCCTTACTACCGTCTCTTTTTTCTTCTTTCTTGAAGTTAATAAGACAAAAAAAGTAGCTTGAGAAACATCTAAGCACAAAGTCTTCTATCCTGAAGTCTCTCCCATGACTGTTACAAAGCGCTGACACTGTATCTTCAACATATCAATGATTATGTTTTTCTTTGCTAAATAACAACAATTTTAAACCCATTTATTATTAACCTTAGATTACTGTATTTATGTGAGTACAAAGAAAACCAGCATTATCAAAACTCCATAAAAAGCTAAGCTCAAAGAGACATGACTAAATGGTGAAAGAACCCCTCCTAAATGTGATGTGTGCTATAATCTTCTCAACCAATGTAGCATATCGGCTACCGTAGATGTACACTCACCCTTTCGACTTTTGTCCTAATTGAATAGCTAGTCAAAATAGCAAATTGTTTTCATTTATGGATCTCTTTTGGAATGCTTTCTTTCAAGTCATGAATATGAAATGACTTTCATATGACTTTTCACAAAATTGAAATAAGCAAGCAATTCAGTACGCGACCTCAATCAAGGATCACATTAGTGCTTTCATAGGATGCAAGCATTTTTCCAAACTAAGTTGATTTTCATGAACATCACATGATGTGTAAATGCTCCTGTGAATGATTTAGGAATACATTTGTTTGTATCCAGTTTGATAAATGAGACCCAAAGCATGTAATATTTATTTTACACAATCATTTTTGCACACTGTCCTGAAGGGTACCAATAATTACATAGCAAGCTACCCCCACCACACACACAGACACACACATACACACGCACACCCTTTCACGTGCAGTCATAGTACTTCCACTGTTGGTGTTTGGCCATTATAAATCCTTGTTTTGGGCCATTTGCCCTCCAGTGTAGCCTGTGCATTAGATGGTACTCCATCACAGGCTCTCCAAAGCAATAACACTGTTATTGGAGCTTTGTCTGTCTCCATCTCTCTCTCACACTCTCTGTCTCTTTTTCTCTTTTCATTCTCCTGTGTTTGCTGTTGCTGTTGGACTTTGTGTCAGGCCAGTTACTTCCACTCAGCCTGTTGACAGGTCAGTGACATTGGGAGTGTGTCTATGTGTGTGTGTGTGTGTGTGTGTGCGTAGTGAGTCAAAAATGCCCTGAAACTTTTCGGATTTCGCATTTGTTCTATCACTGAATCTATCTTTTTCCTCTGAGCCAATGCCCTGGAGCATCCCACTTCATCCCAGTTTACACACACACACACACACACACACACGTATGCAGGAAGCGGCTTAGAAAGGAGAATGCTCTTGTATCTCTAACAGAATGCATCCATAAAGAAACGATTTCTTCTTGCCCCTATAACAGCTGATGAAGCCCCTGTGCTTCACCACGTCCATGGTTTACTCACACTTCTATTCACCTACTCTTTTGCTGTGGCCTTGTCCTCCTGCACAAGCAAATATTCAATCGATCACAGGAGATTAAGCAACCTGCACCTGAACACACACAGCTATATTAACAGCAGTCCCCTGACTTCCACCTTCTTAATGAATAACGTTCATAAAACCTCAGAGCTGATGAGCATCACATTGTATACGTGGTATATCAGCAATAATGCAACTTTAAATTCAGCCCAATAAACAGTTTTTGCATTTAACTTTTATATTTTTCAGCTTTTTGCTATCCAAACAACAACAAGGTTCAATAATGAAGTTAAACAAAATTCCCCAGTTGTGCACGCAGATCCAGGAATAGCACAGGGGTTAAGCATACCATCTGGGAGTAATTAATACTTAATTATTGTGTGAGGTGCTGAACATTCATTAGAGGTGGGGGACAATCGGGAGCTCCTTCAGCATCCTGCATCCTCCATTCTCTAAAAAAGATTGTATCTGATTCCTTTGGCATTAAAGGTGCCTTGAGAAGATTTAATTGGGGTTTTTGTGTTTTTACAGGATCATGTTGCTGTGTATGGGTGTGACTGACATATTCTTGGTATTTCATAATAACTGTAAAAATGCATATTTGGAAAAAGGGGTGAGGTAAAATAAATACATGATCAGGAGGTGTGGTCACTTGCACGACTGACATTGATAGACTTCATGAAGCTGCAGTCTGGGCTAGGAATAAATCAGCCTCAAGGCTGCTTTTAACTACATGTACACTTACACAAGATGACTGACGCACATATTCTTCAGTCCTTTGGAGTGTCGCTTGTGCACATCCTCAGAAATTAATGCCATGGGTCCATGGGGTACAATACCAACATAAATAGTTATAGCACCATGTAACACAATGTCTGCAACTTACAAACTAGCATTGTCTCTCAAATCGTGTACTTTTGTACAATTCTGGACTGTTATTGATTACTAACACTAACTGGTATTATGTAGACTCTCATATCGTTTTCAAAACTACCGAAAGGTCTGTATTATGTACCAATCTTCTGGATTTTATAGATTAGTAAATGCTTCTAAATGTACGGTGATCATTTTTGATTTGAGGTGCAGCTCATGACAACAATCACGATGATGGAAGAAAGTTTTAACAGAGCTTGTCAGTGTGGTTAAAATTGCTGTGCATGAAATTGCTAAACATTTTACAGTTCTACTTGGAAACCTGAAGGACAGAGATGTTTTGGCTTTGACATTCCATCAAAGAGATGTTGCTTTTAATCTTCCAGATGTACGTGAAGTACGCAAGAGAGTATGTGGACAATTTTGTTCGCGTTGCCTGCACATTCAGCCTTCAGCCTCACTTTTTCATTCCATTCTGTGTAAATACATTCATTACATTTATTGGCCACGACTAAGATATTTGTTTTTGTTAAGAAAGGATACGAAATTTCAGTCAGTTGTATTTAAAACCTACTTGGGTGAAATAGCCTGTTTATATAGAAATGGGGAGACAATTTTGGATCAAAGTGGGTTTGAAAACCTCACTGTGCTAGCAGATTTTGGATGTCACACCACCGGATTCCTCTGCTTCGTTTACGTCAGTGCAGGTGCCTTCATTTCTGACCAGGAAAATAGCAATTGGGTAGCAACAGGAGAAAAAACCTGGTTTACTTCCAACCAAATTAGCAATATTCTGGGATTACATGAGCTATGATCTATTTGTAAAATAGAGTCACTTTGGTGAATCATATAGAATAAATTCAAGTTTTTCCAGTGTTTACTGACCTGTTCAACAGTTTTAAGGTATTTGTATTCCAAATCTTTATCTTCAGATTTGAATTTGTTTAGGAAGACTGGAAGAATGAATGAGAGTAATAAAAGCTGTTGACTAAGCTCCCTTTGTGACCAATTTAAAATGTGCAAAGCAGCTGATTTGTTGATGAGCTGATGACTTATAATGGCAGCAACTGTATGAAGGAGAATGTACTGAGCCATCACGCCACACTGCGTTAGTGAGACACTAATGAAAGCCCTGTGGCAGTGCGTATTCACTCATCATGACATAACATGCACAGAAAAACAAATAGGAAAGCACTTGAATGTGTTTCTTTTTCAGTTGCTTCTTTGTTAAACTGTATCATCGTTCTGGGGTTCTCCATCTTGTTCGTGTATGGGAGTGGATTCTCTGAAGGTTCAGCTCGAGAATTTTGTCACATTACAGTAGAAATAGTAAGACCTATCAAGCTTCTGTCTTTTTATTAGTAAGATCTAACATGCGATTTAAATCTGTGACCTCGGTATTTTGAACTTTTCAAAAATAAATGTTATCGTGTTGGTATGATTCATCACACTGCAAAGGAACGTGGCCAAGGAACCATTCATCAGTCCAAAATATGTTTCACACTTCATGGGTTCCATCCAGAAATCCATCAAGGTCTCTTACATAGAGTTCCAATACTGTCATTTTCTTCATGCCATTTCTTAGAATAGCAAGAGTGTAAATGCTGACATTTTCCTCCTGAGGCAAGGCTGTCACTGGACTATACTTAACAATTTATAAGCCAACTCTTCGGAAAAGTTACAAATGGCTAACCTGAGCTCATGAGTTCATTCCTGACTTTGTTCGAATTCATACGATTGTGGGCAATATAGCTGAATTTCTATCTCTAAACTCACAGATAAACTTGGTTTATAAGGTTCTGTCTGCTAGCCAGTCATCATCCAGGATGAACACATAATAAACACAATGAACACTTGAATACTCAATATCCACACTTTATTTACCCTCTGACACAAAAGAACAGGCTTGAAGCCGCAGTCGAAAGTAACTTTTAGCTGTAGATGTTCTACATATGCTTTATGAGATTCACAAAAAGTATGTAAGTGCACAAAACAGATACAGTACAGGTCTACTGTACTCACTGGTTTTACAATGTATAAATGTTCTGGCGCTTTAGAAAGTCTTCAATGCAGCAGAAAGTTAATATTGTAGCTAATGTCAGATGTCAGATGACATTAGCATTAAATATTACTGATATTAACTAGCCACATGCAATGTGTTTAATAAGCATTCCCGTGAACTTTCCATAATAACCGGGAACTGAAGATCAGCTAGAAGGCATGTAAACTATCTTTGTGTGAATGCACAGAACACATATTGTATGTTTTAATGTATTTGAATATTGTTAAATGTGTTAAAATGAAATTTTATGGTAAAAATGTTTAGTAATAACTTTGGAAGTGAAATTGTATTTTAGATCTTAGAGAATACATTCAGAAAAATAAAACCTAGTGAAAAGCATATCTGATGTATGAAATCTTGGGAGTAGCTAAGGGATGGGTAGCTAGTGAAACTCTTTTTTTTTCAGTGTGGTCACCAATGTCATATGATGTCAAAACTGAATGACTTTGCAAACCTTGATGTGATAGGCTAGTCTGAATAATAACAGAAGAATAACTAAAGTTCATTTCACCATTGTCCAATGCCAAAAGACGGTCAATAGTTAGTGCAGGAATGAGCAAGTTTAACACAGAAGCAAACTGTTCCCTGGCCATTTGCTTCTGACGACCGTATCATTTGGAAGCATGTTCATTATTAGGAGGCATTGTATTTTTTCAGTTCGTTATTAGCTACCGTTACCACTGATATTGAATTCGTAATGCTAGTATACTTCATAAGATGTAGCCTAATGGTATGTTAGCATGACTTTTTTGTAGGTAGACAACAAACAAATGTTGCTTAGCTGTGTGCCTTTTGTGTCCATTGGTCCTATACAGATAGTGGTAATGATTTTCTATGGATACAGATAAGTATTTTGCACCACCCCAGATTTCCACCCCAATAAATTCATTGGGTATAACCTGGCTACCCCATTTTAAAAGCTCTAGCTACGCATCTCCGCAAAATGTCTTTCTTAGCTGAGTTTATAGTTATTTAATGAGATTAGGGGCGTGTTTAATAGGAAAGATTGAACTTTATAAAAGCAAACAGCATTTGATCTTACAGAATAATAAGGTTCTATATGTGTTTGGCCCTTGTTCATAATTTACTTTCTAATTGTCTCAGAATTTTGATGAGGTAAATTTGAAATAACCTTAAACCCTAGGTCTTGTTTTGCGGTAAATGTAAATTTGAGCTAACTTTAAAGTGTACAACATGTTAAGATGTGAAGGAAAATTTCACTACATTAGAATTCTGTGAGCTCGAATGTCACAACTCTAATGTGCCAAACCTCAGAACAGCTTTTTACCCTGATAGAACATTATAATACAATGGTCACGACATAGATATCAGTCACTGTTGCCCGATCAATTTAGCTCTAAACTAAAGCCCAGAGTCACAACACAATCTCAGTCATCTGTCACTGGATTCAGCTCCAGTAGACAGCAGGGTGCTTGGGTTCAATCCACACTCATTAAAATCCAATACAAAACAATTACTGTATCACGAACTTGATTTAGCGCTAAATGACTTTTTAAATGGATGAAATTACGAAGGTGCCAGACTAAGGAAGACGATAAGTTTATTGCAATATAGCAGTGATATTTTCCCAGTCAGGCTCTGGAATGTTAGAAACAGAATGTGTAGAGCACCACAGTGAGATTTTCAGCTTCTAGATATGAAAAAGTATTTATAATAAGCGTAGCCTGGATTTGCTCGTCGTCTATCCATCCATCATGTATTCATGTCTACTCATTGTACTTTTCTTGATTTCTCTCTTTCTCTCCCTGTCTGCATTGCTGTCTCAAATACAACATTCTTAAATAAACTGATAGTACTCAGAAAAGTTTATCAGATGTGAAAATTAAAATTAAACATTAACATTGTCACTGGAGCTGTGGCTATCGCTGAGTCTGTAGCAACAAAATTCCCACTCCGTCCAAATGTCATTAAAATCAGAACACAACAAACATGCTGGTGAGTTCATTCAGTGTTCTTTTCATTACTTCTAAAATTAATTGATTAATTACTGAGTGGTGCCAGTTCCTATAAATATTATATTATGATTAAAAAAATAGAGAACAACAAGCAAGGTGTGATAAAAATGCAACAACATAATTGGACTTAGAAATGAAGCCTGAAACAAAACAAAAAAAATAATATGAATGATATGAATGTTGATGGTGATATTAAAAGGGATCTTGATACTATAAACATAACAAGCTGTGATTAATTACTACAGAGCCAGTGAAAATTGTGTTTTGTTTTGGAGAACATGAATGTCAGTGCTAGTGGTGCTATAATAAGATTTTTTTGAAATGTTTCTACAGTTGATGCAGTAATTATTGGAGTAGTATTTATATCGATTTTTATACCGATTACGCTCCTAGTAAAAAAGTTATATATCCTACCACAAAAAAAAAAAAACATTGTATCAAGAGCACACCACTTTGTGCCATGTAGAACCATTGGTTCTTTAAAGAATCATATACCACAGCACTGTTGAATTCTCAATTCTGATTAGTCAGAAGGTGTTGATGAATTTTCTATAAACAGTAGCTCTGACAATAGTACCTGCTGTAAATCAGATTTATATTAATGCACAATATACAATATTATATTTACTCTTTTACGGGGACTTGATGTTGGTTTTCAGGGCAGAAGACTTTGCAGTGTCTTATTAACTTCCAAACAGAGAGAAAACAGAGAGGCTGGTGAAAAAAAACGACTGTTTATAGCTACTATAGTATAAGCGATAACAGAAATAACTTATATCAAGGGCATTCCACAACATTAAATGTAACTATAAATGGATAGAAAGTACCTCATTCTTCACTTAAAGAACCATTTTCTGAACTGCAAAAAACAATGTAAGCACTCAAATGATTCTTTTAATGGCCATGGGTCTATATGTGACTACTGTCTTTACTAAAGAACCAAAAGAACTTCAGTAGAAAAAAGAAATTCATATAGTACTCTTGCCACTTTCCGGCAAAGGCTGTGAGAATAAAAGCAGGTCAGGAGAGACAATGAATCATTTGATCTTAACAAATGACTCATTATCAAGCGACACAAAGAATAAAGCAGGAGCAGAATTCACCGCCATGTAATAGAATCAAATGACTATTAATGTAAAGACGAGATATACATTTCAGTTATGCAGTGAAGTAGAAGTTCATACTGAAATACTGAAATTCTGAAAAGAAGCCAAAGCATTTATGACATAAAATTTCTTTAACACCCTTCATTTCCCTTTCAGCCTCATTATGCTCTGTGTTGTTATGAGGCAACATCCATGGAAAGCAGCTCTGTCACGGTCAGACACCCGACTGTCCTCAACGGCGTAAAAGGTCTTCAAAATTTACTCAAGCGTGACTTTCCCGCAGGGGACCAAGTGTCCTAGCACCGAATGAGATCATTAAAATAATCAAATTACAGCAGCAGAAGCAGCAGAAAGCAAGGAGAATTACCCATTTTTTTCTAATACGGCCTTTACACTGCCAAAGGATGGAAGGAAGCATTTGGGTTTTAACATTGCCAAGGGAGTGTAAAGTAATAGTGACAATTACAAAGTTTTTTGGTCACTGAGTTTCGCATAACATATTTAGAGCATCCTAATTTCATGTATTTTTGCGAAATCTCATTCGCTTGAAAATGATAATAATTAAATATATTGCTTTTCACTTTTTTACATAATAAGGCCCTCTGAGGCAGGTAGTTATAGCCAACCATAATTAGTACATTCTATCATCTAATGATCTTTATTGTTCTTTTAAAAAAAATCTGTTTTTCATTTCTTCAGGTAGGTTGAAAATGAAATCGAATTTCCCCAACGTCGCCACCGTCACCTCAGGAAATGTGTTCATTTACACCGATAATCATACTACTTATCAAAAGCCAGGCAATTACTTATGCTAAATGCAAATGTTTTTCATTATATCTGTTAAATTATGAACACACCATCAGTTACATGGAGCTCTGTGGAGATTACAGATGATTTGATTTTCGTTAATGAATCCGATGTTGCCGTTTCTCCCTGTCTTTTTTCATTAATTGGATTACGATGACAGCTCATGTTAATGTTATGGCAAAAAAAACAAAACTTTTCTATTCTTTCTTAAAGATTAAGGGTACATTTTAACACTATATTTTCTCGAAAAAGTCATAAAGGATATGAAAATCAATGTAACATGGGGAAATTTGTGCAAATGCCTATCTGAATGTCTTTTTTAAGAAATGTAGCAGATCCATGCAGACAGTCCGAAAGATACAAAGCATCAGACAGGCACGTTCTCACTGATCAACCATGTTCATTATGCAAAACCATCACTCATGAACTGACCCAATTATAGAAACCAGCAGGAGAAAAGAACAGAAGAAGGATTCAGGTACAATATGGCTGCCATTTTGGATGGAAAAGTGAGAACAAAAGTGAGAGTTTTATTCTTCGTTAGCGACGCCAAGTTGTCGGTGTCATCATTTTGTGGTTCTTCTAATTTTTTCCCAAAGTTTCAGCAGACGTTGTTAGACACATTAATCATTACAGGGCCTAATGAATACTCCAAGGTCCTCATATTATTTAACGTTGCCGTCTCATACATTCGCAGATTTGCACCTGGTGGAGGTCCTTCCAGAGCAGCAGAGCTGTAGAGACACACCCAAAAACATCCAAATACTTACAATATACAGTTATGTTACGTAGGTTAATGCCTAGAAAGAGGTGATATAAGGGGTTCCTGAAAGAGGGAACTTTTTTGTTGTTTTTATAGTGATCATAACTGGTGACTCTATGCTAATGGTTCTAGCTTCTGTCTTCTATAATGCATATTAAGTAAGTATTTCTGTTTTACAAAACCCTCTTGGATTTTTTAAATCCAAATATGGAGTCATCATTTACAAATTTCCAAAGCCTCAACAAAAATTGATTTGTGAAAAAGCTGCTGTTTGAATATAGAGGCAAGTAACCATGCTTAGTGCTAGAAATCGCATTTATTATTCACCAAGAATGCTAATACAGGCATTTAGGATGGATTTCAAGTGTCACTGAAACATGAATTCCAATAAAAGTTTATAGATTCCAATAAAAGTAATCATATTTATTTTTTATTTTTTACATTTGCTCTTTTTGCAGACACTTTTATCCAAAGTGACTTACAGCTGAACACTTGAAACTGAACTCACAACCTTCTGATCATTAGCCCAGAGTCTTAACCACTGAGCCACCACTAAGAACACTTTCTGTAGTATTTGCTGATGTTCTCCTCACATTCCAGAAGCTTCAATAAAATATCTGACCAGAAGAGTAACTCACTTCACACTATGCAATTTAAGTGCCCATTGAGAATAAAGATTCTTTATGTGTTCTTTGGATACTTAATGGCGTAGTTTCCTAAAGGGTTAAGCGCTCATCCTAATGAGCATTATTAGAAAAGTGTGAACCACCATCCACTGTTCGAACGAAAGGGTTACAACTTTTCGTTTTGTAATGATTCATATTATGAGGAAACAAGGCATGAACCCAGTACAGACTTGAAACATTTAAAAAAAAAAAATAGAAATCATGAATACATCTGTATTTAAGTGTATGAGTGTTTTTAATGAGTGTTTGTGCCACATCATTCTTATTATGCCGATGAGACCTGATATAATGCGTTGCTAATAAATTCATTGTCGAGATATTGACAGATATTAGGGACGGGAGGTTGAAATCTAATATCACCACCAGCCATCACTGTAATGTGACATTATCCGTGGGCATTGAGATAATTAGTCAGTATCTAAAGTAGGCTTGTACGGTATTGATTTTTCCCTCTTTGCAATTTACCCATTAAAAAAATCACACAGATTTCACTCAACAATCACTCAACAGATTTAATCCTCCTAGCAAAAGACAAGAATATTTCCACCACTTAGGTTTAAGGTGAGTTGGGGAGGACATTGCTAGGTGTGCAGTCAGGAACTGCTTGCTGGCAGCGGCAATTGTGAAAACTCTGCAAACTAGATGGTGGATTTTTTTTTTTTTGGTAATTCTGCAGTAATGTGCAGTGAACTGTAAAAAAAAAACAGTATGTTAACATAATTCTTTTACAAATTGGTTGTCTAATATCCACATGGCTGACATTTTCATCTGCTCTGTTTGAACTCGTTTGAGCACTGACCTCATCAGGAAAAAAGTATTTAATCAATTTCTAATTTTCATCACCTTTTACATTATTTGTCTTAGAATTGACACTTCATTGTAGGCCTGTGTAATCTTTTTAGGTCAAAATCTTCATCCTTTTTTCTCTTTTGACCAAAATAACGAAAAGCTGGTGTTTTTTTTTTTTTTCATTTCCAACCAAAAATTTTCAGTGTCATCCCTAATACATATAATCCCTAATACATATAGTTACCAGCTGTTACATATATACTAATATTAGCTAAGCCAAACATAAATGGATAGATTTCATTTAGATAGAACTCAAAACATTCTTTATTTCCATGGGCGAAGGAGGAAGGGTTCTACACAAATCATTCCAGATTCATATATTGATTAGAGAAAAAGACTGCTCTTATGGTGTATTTTTGAGTGATAACTCATCCTAGCATATTCTGATGTTAAATTGCAGAGCTCCTATGCAAACATTTTGTACAGTTTCATAAGTCTGGTAAAAAAAAAAAAAAAAAAAGTAGAATGGAAGTAAACGTCACTGGCAGTATAATATAATGTAAGGACGATAAAATTGTTATATTGCACAAGCCTAATTTAAAGGCTTTAATTCAGGAAGTGTGGTGTCTGAAAGCACTCGTACCTGAACTGAGCGTTCTGATAAAAGGAGAGAAAAGAGGCAGAGAGCATGAAAGCTGTGATCAGTGGCTCACAGGGCAGGTAAGACAGCAGAACAAAACTGCTCTGTTCAGTTCGAGACAGGTAGTAGAAGGGGACAGGTCAGGACAGGAAGTTCACATTTAGCCCTGTGATGAAGCAGCCTTGAGAGGCAAATCCCGGTGCATTTTTCACTGTCTTGAGTTTAAAAAGTGCGCTGACTTATAGTTTAAACATTACATTATGGTTGAATTCAGAGAACTCTGAGTTGAGACTAGGTGTGTGTGTGTGTGCGTGTGTGTGTGCTTGGTTTGAAACACCAGGAGGTATTCTGTAATGAGCAGGGTGGTGGATCCATCACCGTCTCCTGCAGACGCAGGCAGCACAGGAAGCGGATTCTTTATGACACTGCTGCCATTATCACAGCTAACACGCTTTTCCTACTGATTCCTCTGCGCGAGCATGTAGACACATTCATCTTTCCCCCTTTTTTCTCCAACAGCAACACAAATACAAGGAGCAAGGGCGATGAACTTCTCTGTAATTTCATAACCGTCTGGAGAGACATTATGCTAATAGTCTGCAGCCTCCGGCACCTGTATAAGCTTTTTAGCTCGACACAGTATTAAAGGGAAGTCCTCGCTAAAACTGATAGCAGGTGAGCGGGAAGCAGATAAGGGCCATTTGATAGAATTTGCTAAAATACTTTACACCTTTGCCCTCGCTGCTGTATTTAATCACGCTTATTTGACCATTTTGGTTTTATAAAAATATAACAATAATAATTCTACATGGAAAATACACACAAGCACATACAAATATACAGTAGATGCATGCAATAACTTTGGGATTTTGTGGTCTCACATACATACATACATACAAATACACACACATATACACACACACACACACACCTATGCTCATGCACAAACTGCTGAGAGCACTGTAGGGAAGAGGCAGGAGCCGTCGTGCTCCACTAAGTGGAAAACTCGATCTTCTTACCTCAGCAACTTCTTACAGGGAAGCTCAGTGGAAGGACATATGTGCTTGAGAGAGAGAGACAGAGAGAGAGAGACAGAGAGCGAGACAGATGGGGGGGGGGGGGGGGTTTAGTTGTTGGTGTTCTTGTGGACTATATGGTACTATGCAGTGAGCAGCATTGTTACACTAAAATCATTATTCTCATGCTGAAGTGAAGGAAATTTGATTCATCTGGTACCAGATGCATTAGATACAGAACTACATGTTAAATAAAAATCATTTCACACTGGGAAATTCAGCAAGATGAAGTGTATTAACAGCTGGATGTTGTACTAAAACTGCTGAAAAAATTAAGCGTGAAATGCTGGAGGCTTTTTGCACTTGGTTGCAGCCTGCTCGATGTATGTTTTAAAATTGATTCAAATGAAGCTGAGGCACTGTGCCAATGTTGTGAGGTAAAGTTTTTTTTATGTCATTTCAGTTTATACCCAATATCTAGTACTACAGACTAAAGTACCTATAGAGTATAGCAGTTCTTCCAGGAAGTATAGCCAGGGGATCCATGTTTTTTTTTTTTTTTTTTATCACAGTGTTGGAAATCACAACTCGCCTTTTTCAAAGTTATTATATGTACTATTGAGCTCTATAGGGTGTTAGTCAAAATGACTAGCCACTTGAATTGAATGGATTTTAATCTATACCTCAATAATTCAAAAACGAGAAGCATATAACACAATTTGTAAGTCTCTACAAGCTATACACACTTGGATTTGGGCAAGTTGTCCCATACTTGGACTACATGGCTTGGTTTTTGGTCAGACACACACTGTGAATTGTGGGATCTTTTACACACAGGTGTGTGCCTTTCTAAATACAAACAATTTGCATTTTGGCAATTTGAATTTGCCACAGATGGACTCCAGTCAAGTTCTAGAGACAGTTCAGGATAATCAAAGCAAAGTCTTAGCCAAGGGTCTGAATACTTTTTGGTTTGCAAAAAAATTCTAAAAACCTGTTTTCATTCTGTCATTATGGATTATTGTGTTTAATCCAAGTTAAATCAAATCTATAATACAATCAGTTGTGCAAAAATCGTAGCAAAAAAACCCCACAAAATATAAAATATTTACAAGAGCCACTGTATATAAAATATTATTGTACATATTTAAATGATGAGCATATATATATTTGTATAGTTTGATTATGTATTATATATCTTATTGTACTTAGATATAGAGGTAATAGTTTTTAGTTTTGTGTAGTTTTAGTATATTATTTTATTTTTAAAAAAAAATCCTGGTCACATTTCATTGGTCAAAATAATCATGCAGGTAAAAGTCACAGGTAAAAGTCAAGTTCATAAATCATATGACCTGCTCTCTCTGGCTCGCACTTGTGGACTTGAGGGCTTCCTTATAATGGTGTCAACTGGTGGCCACCCTCATTCATTAATCCTCCATCTCTCTCCCTCTCTCTCTCTCTCTCCCTCTCTCTCTCTTTTGTTCTCTCTTTCACTTTATCTGTCTTTCTCTCTCTTCTCTCCCGCTATCTCAATCTCTCTGTCTTTCTCTCTGCATGTGTGAAAAATTTGAGTTGCGTTCTCAGAGGTGTGATATATTCTTAGATGCTTAAGTGCTTTCATCATCTGATGTTCAAAATTATTGCCATGTTTCATAAGAGTGCTATGTCTGCCGTCATATCCCCTGAACTAATTTCTGATATTTCTGTTGTGAAAATTAGTGCAATTTGCATTTTATAGGCCTTATGAAGCCTCAAATGAGTGTCGCCCTGGAAACAGTGGCTTTACGTAGCTAAGCTCAGAGTTAATTATTTTTTCTCTTTTAAGGGAAAGACGGTGGACTGTGTGATTATAAGTGTCAAACTACAATATGCAATGGGAGGACTACTGCCACATTGCGCCAATCAGACTTATTATAGCAGGATGACAAGTCACAATAGTGCCAGTCAATGAAGTGGAAAGTAGCTATTCTCCCTGGAGGCCTTGTTCACACGCCAGGCCTATATATAGTCATATAATCCATCCCTTATGGAACGTGCGGAGGAACAGCAATTAGTGGGTAATCAAATCACGCTCGTTCTGTGGTCAGATGACAAGCATGCTATTTAGCTAGTCAGAGATGATGTGTGAGGTGTCCATCCAACACTTGAGCAGCTGGGTTTTGGGTGACACGTTGCAAACTAGATTGTCACAGGGTGGAGGAACTGTCAGTGGATTCTCAGTACTTGCTGTAACTTGGGAAAGTGTGTGTGTGTGTGTGTGTGTTGGCTGCTAGTTCAATAGCATTTTCTGTGCTGCTCTTGCCCTGATGACACCATCCTTTCTCTAATCACCAAACACTTCCACCTCACTGGTGCAAAAAAAACAAGAGCGTTCATTAAACTCCAGGTACTTGCCATTTGCACGTCTGCCCACCGCCGTGGCGATAAACATCACGTTGGAGAAGCGGTGTGATGGAGCCTCCAATCACAGGCTCTCTCCATTCAAAGCACACCTGCATAATTGCCACATCTGACCTTTTCCAGGCTGTCTGAGGCAAGAGTGAGCACTCAATCGAGCCACAGTATAAATAGCAGCTCGTTACATTGCAGCCGAGGCATAAAACAAAGCCTGATTCTCATACCCACTTTATTTCATCAGCGGCACACCTTTCCAATGACAGGCGGCTCATTTTACCTGCTAATGTGCAGAATCCGAAAGCGAGGATTCATCAGACCAACTCATATCTTTGAGTAAAGTCGGTGCAAATCGATTCGTGTGTAAATCTGACCTCATTTGCTCAGGGGTTTGCGTGAGTGTGTGTGTGTGCATGAAGGGGTGATTAAAGAGTCAATTCAGTAGCATAATTCAATTCTAAACCCCCACCCCATAGTAACAATCCTCTGTGTAACTAACGCAAATTACTGACAGCCATTCTCTAAGTAGGGCAGGAGGAAAAAAAAAAGTTTTTTTGTCGAAAGCAGCTCCAAGCCTTAATCCATAATTATCCTCAAAGCTCTGCAGCTATCTGAGAGCGAATATGCCCTTGTGTCAACGCACGGGAGATTTCTCTCCGACGTATAAGCGAGCATTAGCCAAACTGATTTTCAGGAGAACATATGCAAAACATGTGAAGAGCTCACAGAATAAATTTCACTAAATACCATCACATTATACACACACACACACAGAAAAACATGACCCAGAGAGGATCGCAATTCTGTGTGATTAGGAAGGCTTATGGTTTTGAGCTTATTACAACAGATTTCCCAGCCCTTTTACAAGCTAAATAATTCATGGGGTAAGATTTGATAGCTTGGTTCCTTTTGAGCAGGATTTGCCACGTGTGACAAAGCGATATATATCTACTTGGCAACACATTGTTATGAGGAAAGCGAGGACAAAAGACAGTGCTGGGAGAACAAGAGGGTCGTATAAATGCGCCATGGACAGCCATAATAAAACCTGTGTCTTTTCATCTGTGGGAGAATACATGCAGGAATTAATCTTACACAATAACTCTAAAAAGAACAAGTATGAATATGAGTATTCTTCAAACTGTGTAATAATGGGAGAGAGTGTGGGAGGATGGTGGGTGTTTTAATATGAGAATTAATAAGGGTTAGAGCAAGCAATGTGGATGGATATATATATATATATATATATATATATATATATATATATATATATAAATGCATATATAGTAATGTCACAGTATTTGTTATGTTATGTTTTTCTGTGTCTAAGGAGTATATCTAAAGAATGACTTCTGAGAGACAAAAGAGAACATTGGCCAGTGTCTGAACTTCCTCTTACATTCCTCTTCGCTATCTGTCTGCCTGTTCTCTTTGATTTGCCTCTCTGCCTGTCTCTCTCCCCATTTCTTTGTCTGATCTCCCCCTCTAATCATGGCGAGCTGAGTACGGCATGGATCATGTAACGGAACACATCTATCACTTAGGCTGTATTTGTCCAGGCCCCAGCCCAGAACAGGGTGTGGGAGAGAAGGAGGTAAAGAGAGAGAGAAAGAGCAGGAGCGAGGGAAGGAGGGGAAAAATGAAGAGGGGTGGGGGTTAATGCGAACAGGAACGTCTTTGTAAGGCACCCGGGCATTCCGTGCCCCCAGCACTGTGACATGAAGCCCCTTCACAATGGGGCTCCTTTCAGGAGGCAGAAGTCAGGCAAGGGAACATGGAGGGGAAATCGGTTCTTACAGCTCTTCAGTCCCACATCAAATTCACTGTCATGGCCTCCACATGGGAGCCATACACCTAGCCTGTACCGCCACACCACCCCCAACACCACTCATCCCAACTGTTTTTACATGCTGTAAAAATCAGCGGGCCGTGACTCTTTAAACCTTTCTGATTTAAGGAGGTGTCCAAATGTGGGTTAGCAGCGATGGAACGTTTCTTGGAAACTTTGAGTTAGTTATGCAAGTTGTGCAATTTCCAATCATTTACTTTACAAGCCATGTACAGTTGCATGTGGGTGATTTATCCCATCATTCTAGGAATCATTTGTGGCCGAAGGATCAGGAGATTGTGATCATGCTTTATTAATTTCTTTTGCAAGTGTGGCTGACGTATTTAGTTCATTACGTGTGACTTGAGCAGCAAATGTAAATATGTAGGAGAAGAAAACTTGGGTTGGGCTTCAAAAGATATGGATTCCTGCTTACTGAACATTCAAAATGGAGACTATGGAGTACAAAAACTGATTTGTAGACAGAAGAAATTAGATAGAAACATAGGTGAGTGATTCCATGATTGGGGTGCCATTTATGTCTCACTGATATGTAAAAGACACAATGTAAAATACATATGTAAACATAAGTAAAGTCTCCTTCACAACAACCTGTGTGTGCATAATTCAGATAAATAACTTTTCAAAGCATATCTACAGCACTTAGAAAACAGCAATATTGCTGTCCCAGTCCACTATACCTACACTTAAATGAATGTCTTAATGTCCTCATGCCATTCACAGTGAATGCTAGTTAATCACATTTTGTGCATTTGCTAATTCTATGCTACAATTTCAACCCTGTTGTTTTCAAACCTGTTACCCATTTAAGAGCAAAATGCAGCAAAGAAACCTTGTAAAAGTGAGATTGTTGCCTGAGATATTTTCATAGATGTTTCAATGTTTAAAAACTATTTAAATTATTTCATTTAAATGTAGAATCATCCAAATAACTAACAGTTAATCAGTTTGTCTAGGCAGAATCCGGACCTGATTTTGCTTTCTGTGGAGATGACATACTGTTGCCGAAAGAGTCAGTGATTTATAGCATGATTTCTGCTGTACAGCGTGTTCTGCAGGTGTGTTAATGCATGATAGTTGGACATTTTCATGACAAATACATTTTTTTCTTATTTTTACTTTCAAGTTAGACTTGTGGCAGCCACACAACGACACCACTAACACTCCCAAATATGATTGCAGTACTTCAAGATGTATGTTAACATTCAAAAATCCACCATGTGACTCATCTGTGCATGGAAAAATTCAAACCCCCCAGTTTAAATCTCTCAGTGGAAAAATATAAGCCTGGAGTTAAACCTAAGCAGGCTGTGTGTATGTGTGAGTGTGACAAAAAGTGAAAGACCATACATGTAAGTGGTGCACAGAATATTAAAAAAAAAAAAAGTATAAATGGAGGGCAAAGAGAGAAAGACAAAAGACAGCATGAACAAATGCAGAAAGGGAGGTGGGGAGGAGAGAGGGGGAGGTGGAGTTAAAACATCAGTACTGAACTAGGTTTGTTTGATTAATGGGCCATTTTCTCTCAGCATTTTTGGCCATAGATTTAATTAAAGGGACCTCCTAGAGAGAGGGAAGATTTTATAGCCAGACAGACAGGATGGCTGAGGATAAGACAGGAGACAAAAAAGGAAGAAGACAATCAGCCTGTGACAGAAATGTAAATATAGCAGAGCTCACAATGGAATATGCATAAATACACAGCCTGTCCCATGTGAATTAATCATTTTCTAAATATGACTTGGGGTGACTCCATTTGCCAGTGACTGCGAGTTATGCATGATACATATAGCACAGAAGTCACTCCAGGTGATATGTCACTGTAATGATTTTTAGTGTTGAAATGTTCAATACATAATATGGAATATAAACAGTGGGGTCTGAGAGCACTAGTGAAAATGCTTCTATTTCGCATTCATTCAATTTAATACAATAATTTTCATTAATTCACAAATTATATTACTGACAACAACCTGAGTGAAAAGTAGAGTCTTTGAAATATTTACATGAATTTCAGAGTTTCTTAATATTTGGTATTTCCCCTTTTTGCTTTAATGGCAGTGTGCACTGGAGCTGGCATGGACTCCACAAGTTTGTGCAAAAACTTACGATCCATTTTAGAGCAAATCCATCAGAGTGTCGTCTGAACACATGCTTCAATAAAAGAGATTAGGCAACAGGAAAATCTTAAAATCAATTTATTTCCAATTTTACATTTTAAATTTTTTTCATTTAAAAAATTAAAAGCCCAGATTTTCTGTGTGTGTGTGTGTGTGCTTCAGTAATAATAATACAGATGGTAAAAGTGCAGCATAGTACACAAAGTTTCCAGTGAAACAGAACATTTCATACAAATTTGTCAGCTGTACAAGCAGAGCACTTCTGAGGCTGTAGTAAAACATTTCTCTATTCTGCACTGTTACCATCTTTACCTAAAATACACTTTCTCCCACACACATGATGCCAGCTAAGTGCATCTTTTCAACCTGCTGCTCGTGTTGTGTCACAAGGCAGAAAAACACACTCAGGGGAAAGTGTTATCTGCCCTTTTCCACATGTATGAGTTCACAGACGCCCACAACTGGCAAGTGTCACTGTGGCACTGTAAGGATTCAAACTCACAATTTCCTGATGGTAGGGCAAAAGCTTTTCTGATGCACCACTCAGGATTCACAAATTGTAGAAGAAATGTGCAGTGAGCTTCTCTAATGCACCAGGCTAGCATGAATCTTGGACTGTATATATGCCTTTGTGCTGTTTAGGAAACAATCCTGTGGCACACATATCAACACCAGACCTTGCAGAGGTATATGTGTCTAGGGTTGGCCCATTTGCTTGCAATGAGAGAGAAATAGTTCAGTCTGGAAGACAGAATACACTCATTAGCATTCTCCAGAGTAAACAGCAATTGTTGAAACACAGAGAAATGAGATGGTCTTATAGGGCCACATGTTTCCATTTTTCATTAAAACTTCTGGGAGGGAAAGTACAGTTGTTGGCATGCTTCCTACAGTAGTAATATTAAATCTTTCCATGGTGCTGCAGAATAGAAACAAGCGGGAAAAAATCATTTTTGATAACTCAAAAAAAGACAAGAAGGTAATATGACATATTGAAAGAAAGGCCTTGGGAAGAAAAAAAGCAGATGAGGGAGAGAGAGAGAGAGGAAAAGATGTACAGAAGATCAGCACAAATATAATTTCTGCAGTAGGCAGTGACTATCGGGTGGATAATCACATGAGCATGCATAGATCTGAGAGGTTTTTTGTAATTCTTCTTGCTTTCTTTTCTGCCACCTCTGCCAATTGGGCCATAGTGGTAAAAAGTATACCTCTCTCTCTCTCTCTCTCTCTCTCTATCGCACACACACACAGACACACTCATCTTTTCTGTAGTCCCAAATCTCAAGCTATTCTTGTTTTTCTCACCTGCATGATTCATAGCTTTCCCGATCTTTTCATCTTGTTTTTTTTTTTTCGCTCTCCATCCCTTTCTCTTTTTTTTACAGTGCTGGCTCAGTAAGCACTCCTTTGGGACAGCAGAGCTGTAGAGCCAAGAGAAGCAGATTCAAGGAAGGCAGAGAGATAAGTACAGGAAAGATGGAGAGAGGCAGAGGTTAGAAGAGATAAAAAGAAAACTACTGATAGATACTGAGAGGATCTCTGCCGTAAGTGAATTCTGACACCTAAAAGACAAATGTATTTTGTAGTTTTTTTTATTTATGAAAAAAAAAAAACAAAAACAAAAAAACACTTCATTGAGCTCCTTTATGTCATTCATTCATTTTTGGTCAGCACTTTTTTTCTAGCCAGAGTCACAGTGGATCTGGAGTCTATTCCGAGAACACTGCGCACAGGGTGGGAAGACACCTTGAAAGGGATGCCAGTCCATCGCAAGGCACCATACACACACATTCTCACACTCGCTCACAGCTCCAGCACAGTGCTACAAGTAATGAATGAATGAATGAATGAATGAATGCCTTTTATTGTCACTATTCATATGTACAATTTACATTAAACATACTCA
>CM075009.1:5231874-5250383 GCA_037576675.1 Pangasius sanitwongsei | reverse complement strand
CCCCCCCCCCCCCCCCCCGCCCCCCCCCCCCCCCCCCCCCCCCCCCCCCCCCCCCCCCCCCCCCCCCCCCCCCCCACAGCCTATTTTTGAACTCTTTGTGTCTTTTCTCTGAAGATTTTTTTTTTTTTTGTCTCTCCACCTCCCTGTGGAACACTTTAGCAGATAATGACCGAACGCTGTCTGCCGCCGTTCTGGTAATGACATCTAATGTGTCGAGCCGGCATAATGTGCATTACAAGTTGCATTGCGTTTAGGTTTGGAATATGCCTCCACGTTCTAATACTGGAGCTGTAGCAAGAAGCCATTATGGTAATGCAGCACCTGAGGGAAGCAGAGAGAGAGATCAGTCTTCAAGTGCTTATTACCGAAAGATGACTGTGTTTAATGAAAGCTGCCGTGTGTGTGTGTGAGAGAGGTAGGGCCTCCACCACCTTTCTCATCCTCTCTCTTTCACTCTCCCCTACTCCATTTATCCTCAACCTCAACTCTTCTTCTTGCCCGAATTTCAAGTCCTGCATTCGTGCTCCTCCTGTTTTTCACTTAAACATTGCGGTTTACCATCTTCGTTTCCTCTCTTTCATCAGATCCTCCCGTCTCATCTGTCACCATCCCTCTCTCTTTTACCTCTCCTTTCACATTTGCCTACACCAAACACTGACAGCTTATATAACCCAGTTCCAAACTTAGCTACCCATTTGAACCATGGCTTCCACTTCTGTTTTTTTCCACAATTACATGACTCATATTCGCTATTATGCTTCACACAAGGAAAGCAGTGAAGGAGGGAAAAGAGAAGATGAGAAAAGAAGGAAAATACAGTTTAATTATTTATTCTTGACCCACATGGAGGGGCTTGTAGGTGCGTGAGAGGGAACGCCAGCACAATGAATTGAGAGAAGGTGGTTGCTATCCTTCTGGAAGGTGTGAATAGAAAGATGGTAGGAGGCATTTTTTCTTTTTTTTTTCCAAATATCACTGCTTCTTCTAGAAAAGGGATAAATTCACCATGCTTCCTTCTGACTTCATTTAATCTGTGACTAAAGAAACCGAGCTGGACGAGCCTCAGCTAAACTCTGATAAAATGTTGCCTGAGTAAATATTTGTCAAAACACCTGTGTCACACAGTTGGTGTTAATTAAGTCTAATTAATCACCTCATTATCCTTTATATTCACAGTCAAAAGCAAAGAGCTCATAACTGCCATTTGTGTGGTTTAAGACAATAAATTTCAGCTACCTGTAGATCTCATACAACAGACTGTTAAAGGAATACTCCAAGATTTTCAGATTTTATTTCTATCCAAAGCAATTAACACAGATAACACAGAATGATGGTACAAAATGGTATATTGTAAGGGATTTATCATTTTAAAAATAAAAAGACATTAATTTAATTTCTAGCATCCATCTCAGATTATTTGTTGTTAACAAAAGCCTTAAGATGAATTATTCTGGAATTTTGTGGAACCACAGCACCACCAATGGTCATAAGAAAAATACCCAGAATGGTATGAAGAAGTGAGGCTGGGGCTGATTTCTTTCTAGCCCAGACTGTAGATTTAAACAGTGATAGTTTTTTCAGGTGATCACATAGTCAAACGGCCCCTAGACTGGATCTCCATTTGTGCTGGCATTTTCAGCCCGCTTCGCTATACAACAACAGCATTCCTTCATTTATCCTTAGTAACTGCCTGGTCAAATGTCATGGGGGTTTAAATTAGTTTAAGAGTTTGTTTATATTTTGGGAAATTAAACAAACTAAGGAATTAGTTAAATATCACAGGCAGGTACAAACAAAAATAGTAACTGAGTGAGCAGGATTTTGTAAAGTCCCACACACATCGCTAGTTTAGATGAATTATAACTTCAAGTGACTTCAAGTGATGTAGCTGAGGTTGACGAACTGTCAGGGCCAGAATTCACAAAGTGATTCCAGGGCATAGTGGTAGGGTCATATTTTTAAAAACTTGTCATGCCCACTTTAAATCTGAATACAGATATTTGGAGCACTTAAGAGATACAGAGATTGGTATTGAGTTACAATGTTACACCCAGAATGTGTGTATAAATTAAGGTTAACTTTACCCTACAGCTCCCCTGAACACACAAAACCAAGAGGGAGAGAGAGAATATTAATCTGAGCCCTACTGACAAAAATTGCAAGGAACAGTCTGAAGTAAAATTCACTTTATTTGTGCATCAGTGTTGTGTTATTTTTATTATCTCATACACACACAACAAAGAAAGGTTTAAAGTTTGTAAGTAGGTCACGTTTTTAAAGGTTCTGGTCCCGCTGCTATTCATTTCTCATGACCTCAGAGAAGATGTTTTAATCAGATCTACTAGGAACAAATCCCTCAAAAGTTGGTGTGAAAGGAAATGTCAGGTGTTCCAAGATGAAAACTTTTTGCATGTTCTCAGTGAACCAACGACACAAACACCCTTAACAACTTTATTCTCTTCCTCTCCTAATTGCCTGGCTCCGAATTCATCTCTGAATTCATCACTCTCACTTTATTCCCCACTGCGCAACACGTGCACTCTCTCTCTCTCTCTCTCTCTCTCTCTCTCCCTCTCTCTCTTCAGAACACGGCCTCAACCACTAGAGTCCTGATAAAATCAATGTTTAATTCAGATAGCTGGAGGCCATTGACAAAAACAGTGGAAGTCTTTCATCTACAAAGGGATGCTCGGAGACTTCTTGCAAATCTTTCAGAATTAACGCACTCGTCACTAGCTGTCCCATTTATTACGCCGAGTGCGTGCTCTCGCTGACACGGAAAAGATCTGAGGAGCCTCACGTACAGGCGCATTCGTCTCACATGCCGAATGAGTTCGCCCCTTTAATTCAGAGTGTGTGTCTGCAGTGTATAATTTCACCTTCTGAGATACAGTGACATCTATGAACGTTAGGGGCCCCTGTAGTGGACATGGGGACTAAGGCATAGCTGTCGTCACTAACCTGATGTCTTTGATTTTTTTTAATGTGCAGTCTTCATACAAGCATGGCTTCCAGAATTTAGTTCTAAACCTGACTCAGTTCTCAACTTGGCTCCAGGCTTCAGATGATCCTTAATTAGATTAGAGTTGGAGCTAATCTCCAGAGGGTGTTGAGCTGCATTTTTTTGTCTTATTAACTTCAAGAAAGAGAAAAAAAGAGGTGGGTCAAGAAACAAGTGATAACAGAAAATAAATTGTCTCACAAATGTTATTAAATGAAAAATTGTACCTGTTGGAAAATTGCTGTGCTATAGAAGGAAAAAACATGTCAGGATGCACTGTTATTGGAAAAATAATCGATTCTGGTGTGCTAACAACTCTGATTCACATTGGGCCACATCACATCACCACATCGTTGATTATTTTCCTATAACAGAATGGCCCCAAGTGTTTTATTCCTAATTTAGTGCATTTGCATTTTGAAAAGTTAAAAAGAACATACTGGGGAAATCGGAGGGACTTTTTTTTTGTTGCCATTTTTCTGTCAAATAATTCTTCACTAACCCTAACAACAACCAAATGGATAAATATGAGAAACCCAGAATAATAGTTAAAATTGTAAGGAAGGTGCTAATGGAATGTTCTTATGATCTTGAAATAGATCGCTCACTACCTCTTTGTACCCTCAACTTTTAGCTACTGGGTTATCATGCCATAATTCTATAAGCGAGGGACAAATTGTTGACTTAAAGAATAGACCTCATTGTGTTAAGAAGCTACACAACATTGAGCACATGCTAAATCATGGCATCCGCTTAAACAAATACACTCTTGCACACACCCCAATCCCCAGAAACACACAGCGCCAGGGCCAATTCAAACATGCACATCTCATTACACTGTCTGCCTCCCGTCACCTGACCTGAGACAGACATCGTCATATTCATAAGCATCAGAGGCATAATTGAATAATTTTCTGCCAGACTGAGTTATATCTCCAGGCCTCATATATCTCTGTCTCTCTGTGACAAGCCCCGGCGACAACCCTCGCCTCGCATTAACACTAGCTGAAGGGTCCACACAGGGCCAGTCTGAATTCATTACCTCCAATGGGCCACTTTCAAAGCCTGGGCTATCACAGTGACTCAGCGAGCCTGCATGCTGCTCTCCAAACACCATCAACAGCTAATTCACTAATTATAATACATTGTCCTCTTTTGAAACGAGTTGTTTACATAACCAAAAAAAAAAAAACACTCTTTTTTTACAGAAAAAAAAATCACATTTGGCTTTTGCAGAAGCATAAATAATTAACATTTTGCTAACAAGACTATGGTTTGTTGAATAAAGCGTGAGCTTAGCGTAAAGAGTGTCACTTGATGTGCTTGTAAGTAATCCAGATGAAAATGAACTTGCCATTGAGTACTGAAGCAAAGCCGAGAAATCACAGAAAATCAGCGATATATACGCTTCGCTGCAGCTCATTCACACTACATATTCAGAAATAAGGCGCATATCTAATGATACGTGTGTGCGATCAGATGTGAAGCTCATGGGACAAAGAAGGCCACACTGGAGTGTACTGAATGTGGCACGGTGCTCTCCAGCTTCACGTCCTGTTTTAACAGCGTTCATTCAGTCATCTTCAGTAAATGCTATATTCTGGTTACAGTCACCGTGGTTTAAACCGTGGTGGTACTAATATATTTATATATTGGAGAAAGAGAATCAGCTAGGTGCATTAAAAATAACACAGCGAGGTACAAACAAATAATACAGCTGCAGGAGCAGGTGGTCCTGAAGGAAAAATCAAATACATTTCAAACATGAACATCTTTTTCAGGTGTGATTTTGTGAGTAATATGTGATCATTTCACAAATCAGTGATTTGAAATAAAAAATATGTGAAATAATAATTAAAAAATGATGTGAAAATAAATATTTGGAAAAATCATGTCTGAAAAAAGGAAAAGCACGTGAAAAATGTGTGAAAAAATAATATGTGAAGTACCTGAAAATCAAAAAAAATCTTATGTGAGTTGGTGGGAATAGTAAAATTCCTTCTGATGATGGCAGGGTTAATTAGACTTCCTCCGGAAGTGTGGGGGATTAGTTAAAAATCCTTCAGGAGCAGGTGGGATTACTTAAAAATCCTTTGGCAATGGACAGGTTTAGTTAAAATTCCTTTGAGAGCGAGCAGGATTAGTAATAATTCCTTCAGGAGCAGATGGGGCTACATAAAAAGCTGTTCGGAGCATACGGGGTTAGTTAAAATTCCTTCGGGAGCATAAGTCGTTAGTTAAAATTCCTTTGGGAGCAGGCAGAATTAGTTCAAATTACTTTAGGAGTAAGTGGGAATAGTTAAAATTCAGGAGAGGGCAGGATTTAACAGTTTTACAGCAGCAGGCAGGATTAGTGAAAAATCACTCAGAAAAAAATTATTTCGGGCCCAGACAGGATTAGTTAAAATCTTGTTGGGAGAAAGTGGGATTATTTCAAATTTCTTTGAAGAATGTGGGATCAGTGAAGATTTATTTGGGAGCAAGCAGGTTTAGTTAAAATTTGTTTGGGAGAAGACAGGATTAGTTATAATTCTTTCAGGAACAGATGGGGCTAGATAAAAAGCTCCTTCGGAGCAGACAGGCTAGTTAAAATTCCTTCAGGAGCAGCTGCGGTTAGTTAAAATTCCTTTGAGAGAGTGCAGGAATAGTTAAAATTACTTTAGGAGTAAGCAATGTTTAAAGCTTCTGCCACAGCAGTCAAGATTAGATAGAATTCCTTTGGGACTAGGCAGGATTAGTTAAAATTCTTTCTGGAGCAGGTACAATTAGTTAATATTTCTTTGGGAACAGGTGGGATTTGTTAAAATTCCTCCAGGAGCAGGCAAGAGGTAAAATTTCTGCAGCAATAGGCGGGATTAGTTAAAGACCATTCAGGAGCAGACAGGATTAGTCAGATTGGTTAAAATTCCTTCTGGAGCAATTGGGATTAGTTAATATTTCTTTGGAGTGGGCAGAATGAGTTAAAAACTTAACAATGAATTTAAAAAAAAAAAACAAAAAAAAAAACAGTCTGTGTCGTCCACAATCTGGGAAGAACAGACAGCAGCGTCACTCTCTTTCCATACAATTTGTTCCATAAAGCAATGAGGCATCTGACCATTTGTCCAGCATTTATTGTTGTCAAGCCAAGTGGGTTTTATTGTCATTCCTTCATATAACCTGTATATTTTAGAATGAAATGTCATTTATTCATGGCCATGGTGCGACACCCAATACAGGATTACATAACGTGTAAATATACGACAATGTGAGAAGTGTGCAAAGAAATATAATAAATGCACAGAACCATAAATCCACAGGACAATATGTATGAGAGTATATAGACAGTAAATATGTACAACAGTCCCCCACATATGCTGATATGTAGTGTCATGCTTTATAAATTTTTCACTGGCAAATTTTTGGTAAAAGATGAGATCATATGGCCTGCTCATGCTAGTCTCTGAAGAAAATGTGCAGAATTATTATGAACAGTGCTTGAAACGTTAACTTTGTAACTTAGTATTATCACCCCAGATTTTCTAATTGCTGCTCATGTGGAGCGCTCTCTGCCCTCTTCCGCATAGATGAGCTCACAGACACTCACGATTGGCTAGCATCATTGTGATTGACATAAGAGAGAGAGTATACCAACCCTCCCACCCAGAAAGCAAGGATAATTTTACTCCTTTGACTCTCGGCTGTGGATGGCTGAGGCATCGTTGGGATTCTAACCGTTTTCAGTTACCAACCAATCTACCTTGTTTTATGGCCATACTTTGTCCAGTCTTGATAAAACATTAGTTTGGTAGTCTGGTATTAACCAAGCTGCAACCGCTCTGCTACTTTTCTGTGAAGAATTTATCTTATCCTCATCATTTTTCTCTTTGTCCTCTTTCCAATTCATGCTGTCTGTTCATCACTTTTTTTACCTTTTCTTTTCATACCAATTGGATATCACAACATTTGGCAACCTTAGGCAAGCTTTAGCAAGGTCAGCATAGATTGTAGAAACTATAAACTGTATTATAGAACTGTAGAGAAGTCACAATCTAGGGACAGTGAAAAAAATGTGTCATGGACAAGGAGATGTTCTGTAACATTCTGTTACATGTAAGGATAGACTGTGTAATGCACTTTTTTTTTTCTCACACTGGCAACATTTTAGGATTACCTGCCAGAATGGTTGGTAAAATAACACATTTGGAAGGTGGGCGTGTGTTAATTTCAAACAAGCTGGAGTGATTTCACTGGATTTCAGATGAACAATGTAAGAAAAAATACAACTGCTAAACTTACCCCTACTCCTAATTTGAACAGTTTGTAACCATTTTGCAGACAAGCTCCTTTTTCATTCATGCATTCATCTTCAGTAGCTCATTTATCCTGGTCAGGGTTGTGGTGGATCCAGAGTTCATGAGGCGGGAGTACATGCAGGATGGGACACTAGTCCATCACAGTGCAACACACACACACATTTATTGTTAAAGGTAATTTAGTTGCCAGTTCACCTCCTGGAATGTTTTTGGGAAGTTTGAGGAAACCAGAGGAAAAACAACTCCCTCCAAAATTCAATTTGTGAAAATTGCTATTTATGCAAATTAGCAATTATGAGAGCCTGGTGGAGGGTGACACTGTGGTGCAATAGGAAGCATTACCACCTCACAGCTCTAGGGTCCCTGGTTCAATCCTGAGCCAGGGTTGTAGTCTGTGAGTACATAGTTTCCCATGTCTGTGTGGGTTTTCCTCTCTCTCCTTTCCTCCCACATCCCCAAAACAATCAAGTAGGTGGATTGGCTACTTTAAATTGCCCCTATATAGTAGTGTGCATGGTACATGTGACAGACTGGCATCCCACCCAGGGTATATTCTAGCCTTATGCTCAGAATTCCCAGTTTAGGGAACTCCGGATCCACAGTGACCCTGACCTGGATAAAGCGCTTACTGACGATGAATAAATGAATATCTGTTAATATGTAAAATGTAATTTCAGACAAATGAAGACTTTACCAACCCTAAGACAAGTTGGAAGTCGTATATAAACTTCTGCATTTATTTCACTATTATTGATTTTAAATAGTGCTCAATTGCTTGACCTAGATTCCTTAGCAGCGGTTTAATTCAATTTAATTCAATTACAGGAAAATAAGCAATCAACGTACATGCAATCCAGATAAACAACTCTCCATGTTATTATTATTATGGAAGGTGACTGACGAGATGATGTGAGAGCTGGTAATAATCTCACACACTCAGCTCAGCCGAGGGCATGTGACAGCGATTGGATGTTGTTGGGGCGACTGATGGAGATGCAGTTCACTAATTGTGATGGACAGAGACAAAATGTCAGACATCTAACCTTTGGATGCGACCCCTCTGGCAGTGGCAATGCCCTCTGTGGTTTCCTGTTTCCTACATGCAACCCTCACAACTAAATATCATCAGAGAGGTGAAAAATATCATCATGTCATTAAATGCATCATTCTGGCCTGTCTACTTTGTTGATGTTCAAGGTTCATTGAGAATAAACCAATGATTTAATGCAAAGTGTGTCTGAAAAAGAAAAAATTTTGGCTATAACTTTATGACACAGCACCACGGATGATGGTTTGATGTTTCCGTTTGTTGGATTTGTAGTTAATTGATGTTATGAGTTACGAGACACCCATGAGCCTTCCCTCAAACTCAATGCCAAATGCTCTGAAAATTGTTTTGGACATTAGAGATTATGGATTATGTTAGGCATGAAATGCTCAACCATTTAAATGGCTTAGGTTAAACTCCAAGGACACGGTTGCGTTAATGCCTAGAAACAAGCAAATATTCTTTAACTACATTTCTTAAAGGAAGAAACACAAATTTAAAAGTAGCACGGAAGTTTTATTGTATTCAAAGTTGGGGACTTAAGTTCTAACATTACATCAAATTTTACACAGGGACAGTTGCATGTATTCAGAATCGGGTTATTCACATGCTTATGTTGATGTTCTGGGTGCCACATACATATCATTAAAACCACCTGCATGTAGGTCATGCCTCCAAGGTTGGCAGATTTGTCTTGAGTAGAGGTGTCCGAAACGTTTTTAATAGCACCTACAATGCCACCTATAAACACATGCACTTGCCTTAAAGCCTGAAAAAATCAGGGATAGAAAATATGGACTGAAAAACCACATTCAAACCAAAGATCATGTTTTTTCCTTTGCTGCCAACTAATATGATGTAACATAAAAACCAGAGTCAATTTAAAAATGAAACAATAAAAATTATTATGAGAAGACAACAAGAGTTCCATAGTTTTTGAGTACATTTACAGCCTAAAGCATACATTTTAACATGACACATTGAGGTTACATCAAGCTCTCAGACAGCTGGACTTAATATTGCTCCTTGCTCAAGCTGATATCGTGCAACCAAATTGAGCTTAAGTTCAAGGTCAGAATCATGCATAACTGAGACATGGCTCTTTTCTTCAAACTCTGCCCAGTGTGCAGATGTCCATACTTATGTCTGAGGTCAGAATACCAATGTATGCATGCTTCAATATTAAATCCTCACTATAAACACCTAATTCAACTCTAAATATGCCCTAAAGTTTTTAAAGAATTTAGTCATGAATATTTATAATTTCATCATAAATACTGCTGAGGTATACTTATGTCATATAGAAACCCATAAAACCAAAGTGCCAAAAGTTACCTTTCATGCCTGAGATGACTGTGAACCTCGCTTTTAGTGTCAATCTCATGTGTCATGTGTGAAGGCTTTACTTTAATATCAGCCCAGCAGTCACCATGTCGCAGCTAGGAGACTAGCGTGGAAGTGTGCTTGTTGCCCGGAGCAGATGTGTCCTTCAGCCATTGGCATTTCATCTGAACTGAGCATTTATTAAAAGTAGAATGAAAGGCTTGTTTGTCAATATGTGCACAAACAATAGGTCAGAAAATGAGAGACATTATTACAGGATTACACCCAAACCACCTCCATATTTTACCACTGACAGAAGGACAAACCACATTTAAGATCAATAGTCTTCTGAAAAGTGATATGACAGAAGTCTACTGTACAATTCAAACTTGCTTTGGGCTTCAAGAAACATGAGATTCATGGAAATGTCTTTATTAGATTACAACTGGCCATGCTTTATACGACATAATTTGAGTGAAAACATCTTCATGAGATTGTAGTTGAATATTGCCTCAAATTACACAAGTATATTCGCAATCAGCATCGATACTAATCCGTTTAGTCCTTTTCCGTCTAATGGACACACTATCGCCTCTGTGCTGGATGGCATAGAGGAGTTTTGTGTTACTGAAGGACTCAGTGAACCAGATAATCTGAGAAGCAGAGTGAGCGACCAGCCCCAAGGACTCATTAATCCAACAGCACTCTGAAGCGCAGTGACATTCTCAAGCAGAGGTTACGCTCTACGTTAACCGAGACTGACGTTCCTCCACTGTAGCTCACGATGATCCACACACAATGTTTCAGAAACTGAGATAGAGATTGCCACAGGTGGTTGACATATGGCTTTGGACAGAGTTGTTGAAGCTCTACTAGCCAGTATTGCTATTTTTAAATTTTTTTTTATAAAAATCCCACAGGCTAGCAGTGATGAGAATGATCACACTGAGATCAGCTTAATGCCTGCCAAATATTTTATCTTCAGTGGGCATTTTTGACACCAATGCATATTCATAAGACCCTCAGCTAGATCTCGGCCACTGCATTATGCATTACCCAGGACTTAGATTGGTAGATTACAAGGATGAGAAAAAAAATCGATTCTTAGGCCCTCTCAATTCTCTCTTTAAACAATTCTGCATCATCGCACAGAACCAACGCAATGTGAAACAAGTCAAACAAATCAATTAAATAATAAAATTAATTTTTGGCCAGAAGTGTAGACCAGTTGGGTGATGAAATGTAAAGCCATAGGCTAGCAAGTGTGCCATGTGTATGTTAGAAACTAGCTAAGCTAGTAAGCAGCTATGGACAAGCCCAGCATGTGGGCATTTTGTGGATTTTATTAATTAAAAGGATAAAAAAAGATATGGGCAAAGGGCATGCTGTGTGCAAGCATCTCTGCCACCCCAAGATCAAGCATTTTGGGAAGACAACAAACATGCAAAATCAGAACCCTATCATAAACCCTAAAAAGAAAATATTGCACAGTTTTATTTATCACCCTGCACAAATGAAGCACAAATGAATCCCATCCCAATTGGAGCAATCTGGAAATTGACGGGGTGCTGAGTCGTGTCATGGGTTGTTTTATTTTTTTGAAAACAGTCTCAACACAGTGCCAGAGGGGAAAAAAACAGTGTGTTTCCACTACACTACAAACATAGCACCATAGCATAAGCATATCACAAAAATGCTAGCATAGCATAAATAGCATAAATACAATCATACATAATAGTTTTCATAAATTGAAATTAAAATGTTTTCAGTTTTTTGTTTCAGCTTTTGTTTCAGTTTTGAAAACACTTCCTCAATAAGCGTTTTTGTCAGTGATTTTGTTGATGAAACACACACACAGGCCATGGCTAAGCCGCTCTGGTTTGTGCAAATTTGAATATGCATGGATTCCCAGACCCTAGAAAATGAAGCTATCTTCTTCAAGAGATGAGAGCATTTCTAAAGCGAGGAAATTTTTCACACCATGTTATTTTGTAGGACAGTAGAGTAGGACAGACTTAAATCCAATGACTGGCTTACAAAAAATGTGCTACAGTAGCAGTGTTAAGCAGCATACAGCTTACAGTATTCTGAAATTTGTTTTTTTTTTTATGTTACACATATTCCTGTGCAGAGAACTTTTCACATGTAGTACAGTTTTTATTTTTCACATGTGATTTTTCTCCCTACTTTCTCCTCAGTTTGGTGCTGTCACCTGACAATTACCACCCACCAACCAGTTTTCCCAGTCATGAAGGCTAAAGGCTAACACGTGCTTCCTCTGAGACATGTGAAGCCAGCCAACCGCATCTTTTCAAACTGCTGCTTATGCTCCATCATCCAAGTGCTATCCGCCCTCTTCCACATACATGAGCTAACAGACACCCACGACTGGCTAGTGTCCCTATGATTGACAAGAGAGAAAGAGTATACCATCCCTCCCACACAGAGAGCATGACCAGTTTTGCTCCATTGGCTTCCAGACACAGATTCGTTCATTTGTTTGTTTGTTCAAAAGGATGAAAGATCTGTTCCCAGCATGTGTCACAGACCATATCAATCTGACCTACACAAAGTAACCAAACTTTAAATCATCAAAATTAAACACATTTGGAGAAAAAACAGTGCTGTCAATTTCCATGATTCAAAAAATCTCAGAGATACAGGCGTTTTCACCATCATCGTTTCTGCACAGTGCCTTGTTTACTCTCTCTGACCTGATTTTCATGAACATATATCACTGACACCACAGAAGCCACACTAATCCTGCCTCAGGTACACTCCCAAAGCCCACAGAGAGGGAACAACCCTGACCATCTGTGTGTCTCTGTACTGATCTGGCATCCCTCAGAAGATTCTGGAAGGCTGGCGGACCACCCTTATGGTCATCAGCCTGCATTCATCAGACCAGCTCATGTACTATACAGTGGCTTTACTGAACATGAAGGAATGTCAGTACGGAGAATGTGCTCCAAATCAGGAGTTCCAAAGAGTAAAACAAATTTAAAGTGAGTGTACTTCCTGCTTCTTGAACTGAATTTTTCACCTACAGTGGAGAATGCTAAATTGTATATGGCGTATATTCAGAGAGTAAAATGAGGAGTTATGAGGACATGTATATTAACAATTATTTTGCTGTTTGTGCATGTGAGAGAGAGAGAGAGAGAGAGAGAGAGAGAGAGAGAGAAAACAGTGTGACATTGGCCAGCCCTTGCTCAGTGCCTGGTTGTACCTAAGTGCCCGGGCAGTTCGACCTTCTGTGGTGGAGGGGGGGCAGAGGGGGGAGTCCCCGTTCCATACCAAACCCTGCAGAGAGGGCCATCTGTGCTGGGGAACCTCACGCCGAGGACCTGGCCGAGTTCATGGAGCCATGTGACTCATCCTCTCTCTTTCTCTCTCTCTCTCTCACACACACACACACACACACACACACACACACACACTGACACTGCGCTTCCATTACATTAGTGTCAATCCTCATTGAACAAAGGAGTAACAAGTCCACCAAAATATACCTAATTCACTTCTGTCTCCATTGACATCTTCACTAATCGCTTTATCCTGGTCAGGGTCATGGGAACACTGGGCATGAGTTGGGAATACACCCTGGACGGGACACCAGTCCATTGCAGGAGTATCTTGGACAGAATTCCAAGTTTTTTTTATCTGGATGGCAATGAAATGAATACAAAAGTGAGGCCTATAAACAGTGTTTGTTAGAGAGGAATAGTGTTATAAAGATAACACTTTGTTATAAAGATAACACACCACAAAGTGATTTAACCCTCTTATACCACAGCAATTTGCCAACAATTACGATTTTTAATTTATTAATAAATAATGTCATGATTTTTACTTGTTTATAGTTACATTCATGCTGTGGAATGTCAGTGAGACTAGTTAGAGTTCTGTTATCACTTAGTTATAGTATAGCAGTTCTGAACAGTCGATTCCTCATCAGAAAATGCAGCTTGTGATGTTACCAAGAAACCAGAAAGTGCAAACACAGCAAAAAATATCTTTGCATGTGAACTATCTTGAATAGAAATGTATAGAGTATTTCCTATTATAAGATTAGAATAAACCAAATATAAGATTATTGAATATATAGTACTTCTAGACTTTAGTATTAATTTCAAGCTATAAGTTTTTTTTATTGTATTGGCAGATAATTCTGCTTCTTTCTAGAAATAAATGCTTAAAATTAGCTAAATTATCTGCCAATAGAGCAACATTATTTCAAACTTGAAATTTGTAAAAAAAAAAAGTCAATAGTTTAATAATCCAGTTTTTTTATTGTATTTGGTTTACTGTTATTTTATAATAGGAAATTGACTATATTCAGTATATTTTTACTAAGTTGTCATATTTTACAGTGAAGTCCTGAAGACTTTCACACCTCAGTAAATTGTTATAAAGTGCTGACACTGGAGACTCCTTCCATAAATGTTAAATAAACACTTCCTTACAGAAAGCTTACCAAGATCAATAATTATATATTTTATTTTATAAACAACTACACATTTTTAATCAGTTTATTATTAGATTTAGATTATGTGGAGCATCCAGTACACAAGTCCCTGTGAATAAGTTCTTATCCAATCAGATTAGAGAATTCAACAACCAGCAACCTGTGTCAAAAAGATGAGTTTTTATATATATTTAAAAGGGCTTTGTAAACATTTATATTTATATCAGTTCTCATGAACGCCTTATGCAGGTGTTATGTAGCCTCATGAAGACCATCCTTAGCTGACAGGTTGACACAGGATTCTCACAGGTTTAACTTCTCATATGTTCGAGTGTAAACAATAAAAGTACAAACTCAGTGCAGTACAGAAGTTGATAGCATTTCAGCGATTAATCTCAATGTCTAGTTTAACTACATTTCATGTGAAATTGTCTGAGACTACCTCTGTGCATTTGAGTTTAAGCTTGTCAACTTTTCACACCATCACACATTCATTAGATATGATAGTGTCCATAGAGATATGGGGAAACAGTCACATCTGGCCCTTGAAATTTACCTCCGATGAAGAACCGCCTTTGCTCTGGAAATAAAATGTTTCTGAAGAGAATTTTCCAGGTCAGTAAAAAAAAAAAAAAAAAAAAAAAGAGAATGAACACTGAAGGAGCAGAAAGAATGAATGCTGAAGGTAAAGCCATGCACATCAAATTCACCCTAATATGATTTTGTGTTCTGTGTCTATTCAAGTCAGCCCTGATTTGGTTTCCAACACTAATCGCATCAGTCAACAGATTTGCATAGCTCCTTTTTTTCTTGCCCCCCCCCCCCCCCCTTTCCTTATTGGAATTTGTATCAGGCATCGTGACACAAATCCCCCTTGATAAATTAAAAATGATTGATTCTGAGTCAAAGATGGAAACAGCACCAAGGGGAAGAAAGAGGAATCCTTTTGCATGTTGCAGCTGTGTGAAGAAACGACGTCCACATTCATTTCAGCGAAAGTGGAGGCTTATAATCACCTCAGAGGCACGATGCAGTCCGCCTCAGGCACTTCTACTGCTCTGTCAATTAGCATTAACTTGTTGCAGAAAACATTTGTGACTCTAATAATCCACAAAATATGACTTTTAAATATTTATTAGTTAAAGAAACATCTTACATTGATGTGAGTCAAAAGTGTGTGTGTGCATGAATCAGTGCTGTGGGCTATTTTCATTATTTGGAGATAAACATAATGGACCCTTTTATAGAGATCCATGACACAGTTCCCGTTGGTTTAGCACGTTAATCCTGCAAGCGATGCTGCAGTGGAGTTCACAACATCGTTTACAACCAAATCAACAGATTAATGAGTAACTAAATCAACATGTTAACCTACACGCAAACATTCAGTGCCAGAAATGATGACACACACAGAGGGCAACATTGGGAGTTCTGACTACAAATACACATAAGCCTGTTCAGGATTAGCACACGAGCAAAAAATACTCAGTGTAGTTTGTGTTTTTTTTCCAAATCCAAGCTTGGCTATCACCATGATGTAATACAGTATGTAGCGTATAACATCCAGGAGGCGGAGGACACCAATAATTATGATCCCTACCCATCGCCTCATGCTATACAGCTACATGTTTCTATTATACATTCTGTATATACAACTCATATCAGAAGTACATATTAATGAATCATATGGTACATACATCTCATTCTTTTCATTGTATGTAGTATTTGTTTATATTGCACTTTTTAAAAAATATTGTTCATGTTTATATTCATCACTCAATCTGTTTACATCAATCTATCTCACTATATATATATATATCAATCTATATCTATCTATATATATATATATACAGTAATGAAAATTGACTGATTTTACACAGTCACAATGTCCAGAGACATTTATTGCAATTATATTAAATTATCAGACCTGTGAATCTTTATGCATTTTCCATAGGAGCACCGCAATTTGCCATGGGAGTATGCTAGAATGAGTTATCGTTCTAAAATATGCCAAAAGTCCAGTATTTTTCTCCCCAAAAAAGCTGGAGCTGTGTATGAGAGAACACTCTGATATGGACTGACACCACCTGGAAGCCCCACCTCCTTCCCTATCTCATGTGCTCTTGACTAAAAGATCCACAGGGAAAAAATATCAGCCATGTGGACATTAGACAACTGATTATATCGACTGCCGACTGTTACAACTGCCACTGCCTATCAGCAGTTCCCGACTGTACAGTTGATTATATCATTAATTGCAATTTTTACTAGTAAATTGTGAGCAGGGAATAATCAATACCTCACAAGTCTAGTCTGAAGTGCTCACTACATTCAAACGTACCGCCACAAAGGATAGCAAATTCTGCACTTTCTTCTCTCCTAATCATCAGTCTCTTCCATATATGGTTGTCACATTGAAAGTCATGGAAACTTTTTTCTTTTGCTGTTTGAGCAGAAAGGTGTGCTACAATGGCACATGCTGTGCTGTGACATTTTACCTTAGTAAGCTCCTTGCACCATTTAACCCTGCTTTTGCTTATTTCCAGGTTCGAAACCTGGAAGTGTGAAAAGGCCCCACTCTCAGAAAACAGGCTCCACCATTTTGGACCAATCACGTCCAGTATACAAATTACTAGCAAATGTGGTAAATGGAAACTTTGTTCTACGGACCCCGTGTGCTAGCTTAACTAGCTAAACTAATTTCAATATGGATTTGATTCACTATATATGGTATATTTTATATACAAGTTTGGCTACTCATCTAATCTCTGAGAACATGAAATGAAACACTTAAAAATGAGGCTACCTCTTAAAGACTAGTTTACTGGGATTTAGCTAGCTATACATCCAAAGGACATAGCTGTGTTTACAATTTGCATATTTGCTTATATTCATACACTGTTAGCATATGAAGATATCTTCAATAGAGCCCAATTTTTCAAGAATATTGGTGTGAGTCATCATGTGTGTTCACGATGCCATTGCTATTTTCATCTTTATTTGAGATAAACATAATAAGTCTGCTTAAATGAATAAAATAAGATATTTATGCCTGCTAGATCAAATGATGAGTACATGTGCCTGGTGTAAGAACTTGATCTCAGTTTCTAAGCAACCAAAAATCAACAAAACCCAACAAAAAAGTTTTTCTTTTTTTCAAAACTTGTTCCCATATGAGTGAGAGAGAGAGAAAGAAAAGAGAGACATAAAGGAAGACACGTCAAACTCAGTCAAATCTTTGTGCGTCTACAAACAAGCTCTGGTCCCGGCTACACTCCCCTGCAGCACACTGTATAATCATTGTTATTAGCACGTACGTACAAAGTAAAGCCCAGGTTTCCCTCTGCTCCTAATGCAGAAACACACACACACACACACACACACATACACACACAGAGCTCCAATTAGGCGGGAGTGTTGTGTAGCGTCAGTGTCGGGGGAATCGGCTTTCTTCTGCGCTGTCAGGTCCCATCAGAAAGGCGGCTCATTAGTGTCAGGTTCAGCACTGCCACTGCCTCTCCCCACACACACACACTCTATCTCTCTCTCTCACTCTCTTTTCCTACTCTATCTCTCATCTATCTATCGCTCAATGCATCCCTTTTCAAACAAACAATTTCAAACGATTCCTGCTTCGGTTCTACCTTCCTCCATCTCTCTCTCCTCCTCTCTTCTCTTCATCACTTCTCATCATATCGCTGTCACTTTTTTGTCATGTCTTTCATGACATTGAACAATATCTGTCCTATCTATATAAATCATTCAATAAGAGAATGTGAACATGCCATAAGTGTGTTAAAAAGTGAGTAAACATTTATGTTTGGATTGAACGTTAAATATAAAAACTTGTCTTTTCGATTATACAAGTTGCTGCTTGTTGAATTCTCGAATCTGATTTGTTGATTAATTGTCTATAACAGCTCTGACAGTAGTTTTTGATTTCAAGGCAAATCACAGGTTTATATTAATGCTCTCATTCTAATATGTTATTGTTTCTATAGTAACAGCGAATCCATGGGGACTTAATCTAAACATTATTTAACAAAGAATAATGTATACTCATTTGCATACTCATTGGTATGGTGACATTTTCTGTAAGGAGACATTTATTTAGCATTTATGGAAGAAGTATCCAATGTCAGCACTTTGTCACAGTCAGTAAGTTTTCCATCATGGGAGAATCTTCATGAGAGACCTCACATTTTCTTTTTTTCAATAACAAGATAAGTTGTGGTTTTTTTTTTTTTTTTTTTTTTTTTTTTTTTGGGGGGGGGGGGGGGTTTAATTGGGGGGTGAGGGAAATAAAGTTTAAATGTGTTTAAAAAAAATTAAAATAATATAATGTTTTTAAAAAAAAAATGTTAGAAAAAAAAA
>CM075009.1:5186870-5231864 GCA_037576675.1 Pangasius sanitwongsei | reverse complement strand
TTTTTTTCATTGTTTTTGTGTTTTTTTTTTTTTTTTGTTTTTGTGTGTTGGGGGCGGGGGGGCCGCCCCCCCCCCTTATGAGGCGGGTGAGGGAAGAACTGTTTATAGCTGTTCTAAATTAAGTAACTTACTTCATGGATGTTCCAAAACATTGGATGCAACTATAAATGGATAAAACGTATAATATATCCTTCATTCATTAATACAAGAATGTACTCATTAGCAAATTGCTATTACATAAGAGGAATAAAACACTTCAGAGTGGTAACAGTAACTCCACCTCATGTCAGACCTCATCACACCACCTTATTGTTGATTATTTTCCTATAACATCACATCCTGGTATGTTTTATTTCTAACATAACACAGCATCACATTTTCCCAAAATCAGATCAAATCAAACCTTTTTGAGGACTTCTGTCAAAAACTAATCAGAGGAGTGTTACATAGTGTGAGTTCAGATCATGATGCCACAAACTAGGCTTCACAGCTTTGGACCAATCATATCCAATATGCAAATTATTAGCTATAATAACCATGGTAACCAGGGGTCTCATTTTTATCAAAACGTGTGTAGAACAAGTTCTAAACTGGTATTTATCACACGTGTGTATGCACAGCTGTACGCAATGGCCATTGATAAATCCCACACATGCATGGCCATACTCAGTTGCATAAAGAACCTCCTCCAAATCACCATATAAGGTAAACAACTTTAAAAAGCCTAGCATTTGGCTCATGGCACTGGTTGTAACAGACAAACGGTCTAAGAAGATGAACTTCACCAACAATGAAGTAGAGCTACTGTTGCAAGCAGAACTAAACAAAAATAGTTTATTTGGCAGTTTACGAGCGGTTTTGTGTAATAAATACAAATTTTCAAGGATTTTATAAGTGCATGTGTACATGCATTATATTGCCCCAGTTACATTTAGAAGTTTTGCGAAGGTGTGAAAATTCGTGATTTGTGCTGCTTTTTGAAAATGCAATATATTGTGGCATTAAGGATATGAAAGAAGGTAAGACGTGTCATTATTCGACTTGTAGTTGGTTGGGAAACACCTCACCTGTGTCCAGTTTCTCTTTGAAACGTGCCCGTGGCTAATACCTCTAAACGAGAGATTAACTATAACTGCACTGGGCAAACACTATTACACTTTTCGACCACTAGGTGTTCCTGAATACGCATGGTCAGGCATACCCTCACACACAAGCAAAACTCGATAAATCACATTCTATGCAAAGAAACGTGTATGCACTGTTTACGCACAGAACTATGTGTACGCACGGCACAGTTAATGAATAAATGAAACCCCATGAAACAATCTTAAACTAACTAACTCAGTTAATGTTTTTGATGAGAAAATAGTTTTGATATGGATATGATTTGTTATGGTAGACTTAACTTTTAGCTAACTATTACATTAGCTAAATCACGTTAGCTAAAAAATGTATAATAACTTACGTTATTATAAATAAAAAAAATAGTTTTTATGCATGTGTATAGAACATGCACAAAGCTAGCTAGTACCAAGCATTTATTCCATGCAGGAAAATCATCTGTGAATGGAATATTCCAAACTTTATCTGAGTCCAAATCTCTAGAAATAGGTGAGTAATCTTATATTTGTTGTACAATAAACTCATAAATAAGACATATTTTCAGTATCGTTAATGAAGGTAAAGTTGTGGAGATTTTTCTAGGCGACTGGGAGTCTCCGGCATTAACAATATAAAATAAATTTATTCTACATAGATTATTTTTAATCTCAAACCATCAAAATAGTCATTGCTGAAAAGCTAGTGATCTCACATTGTTAAAATAATTACAAATTTACCAACTTTTTTTAAATTATTTTAACCGCATTGAGGAGGTCATTGCTTTAAAATCAACTTTGTCATTTAAAATCTCTTTTTAACATGTGATTTTGAAGTTTCAGGTCTCAGCTCAGATTGAAAACTAATCAAAACTGTGAATTGTCAGGAGTCAGTGTGTATCAGGGGGTGTATTTATTCACATCACCGGCTGAAGCAGTGGAGACTGGCAGCATGCGCAAGGGGAAAGCAGCACTAATGGTCTCAAAGTGTCAGCAGGTTCTCACTCCATCATAGACACACACACACACACACACACACACACCATATATACAACACACACACACAAGTCACTGTGTAAAAATCAGGGAACCTGACACACACTGAAGCCCACAATCAGTGCAGTTATTAAAGACATTTACAGGTCACATCAGTAGCACTGACAACATGGAGCCTAGCGTAGTCGTCATTACGTGTTCCTGTTTTTGACTTTCATCTTCTTTTTGTTTTAAGTGTTTATATTTCAGTTGTGTTCTACAAACTGAGTTAGCTTAACCGAAAAACATCATTAAATCATATATTTTTTAAATACGCTTCAACATGTACTCTCCACTGACTCCTGACATTTTTTTGCACATGAAAAGTATCAAGACAAAAACTTTTATCATGTTAACAGCGCCAGCTTCTGAGACGTCACACAGCAGAAACGTCTCGCTGGTTTGTCACATGGCAAAGCTGGAAATCAAACTTCTCTGAGGCAGTCCTAGATGAAAAGGCTGAAAACTGTTGTGTATCTTTTGTCTCATCTTCCCAATCAAAGGAGTGCAGATACATTTCCCCTCAGCTTTCTCTTCAGCTCAGCCCCTTTTAATTCCAGGCTTTAATTAAGAAAACAGGCTGTGAGTTCTGCAGAGGAAGTGACGTCACTCCGCAGACCACGATGCACACTGTAACCTCTAACCACTCCCTGTGAACATCTTTCTTTCTTTCACTCTTACTTTCTTTCACTCTTACTTTCTTTCGCTCTTTCTTTCTTTTGTGCTTTCTTATTTTTTTTCCATTTTTTGCTCGTTCTTTTCTTCCTTTCTTTAGCTCTCTTTTGTTGCTTAGTTCTTTCTTTCTTTCTCTTTGACTTTTTTTGCTCATTTGCTTCCATTCCTTCTTTCTTCCTTCCTTCATTTCTTTCTTTCTTTTTTATCTCAGACTGTTGCCCAATACTTTCGTTCTTTCTTTCTTTCTCACTCTATTATGATCACCTATTACGATCATGTATTTTTTTTCCCTTTTGCTCATTTGTGTTCCTTTTTTCTTCTGTCTCTTTTCTTCCTCAATTCTTTCTTTCTTTATTTCTTTCCCCGCAACAAGTCTCCCTATGTAAATCTCTTTCATTCTCTCTCTCTCTCTCTCTCTCTCTCTCTCGCTAATTAGCCACAGTGGTTTGTCCGAATTTCATTATGTCCCTGCATTTTAATTAACAGTCTCATTTATATGCTGTCAGAATTACAGTAAACACAATCACATGAAAGGAGCTACATAGCTGTAAAAATCAGTGAGGAAAAATCAGAGACTTTTGTACAAGATGCCATCTATACATGAAAGTATTTTTTGATGTGTTTCACACTGTGGAATGTTCGCAAGGCAGATTAGTTCCCGTTATCACTTACGTTATAGCCACAGTAAACAGTCATTCCCTCACCTGCATGTCTTTTTCTCTCTCTCTCTAAAAAAACACAGCATTTCATTTTACCGAGAATCAGAAAAGAGTAAATTCCTCTATCCTGAAGGCTTTTCCATGCTGGGAAACTTTACAAAGCACAGAGACTGTTACTAAGTGCTGACACTCAAGATTCCTCCTGAAATTGCAAAATAAATATCTCCTAACAAAAATAATTCACCACATCAATGATTATACATGTTTCTTTGTTAACCAACACATTTTTAAACCCATCGAGTGGGTCACTATGTATGAGTCTCTGTGTATGAGCTGTTACTATAGAAACAATAACACATTAATGTAATCCTAGAGTTGATGTTACAGCTGGAAATACCAAGCCCTACAGTTATCAAAGATAATGCACATTTTCTGACCAATCAGATTTGAGAATTCAACTGCACTGTAGTATGAAATAATGTACACCTCTGAGGGAGATCATGATCAGGGACTAAGCTTTGGTCATTGTTGTAGTCATTAAGCTTTTATATTTATAGTTGAAGACAGACAGACAGACAGACAGACAGATAGATAGATAGATAGATAGATAGATAGATAGATAGATAGATAGATAGATAGATGTACTTTATTGATCCCCAAGGGGAAATTTGGGGTCTTATAGTTATAGTTCAAATAGAAAACTACAAAATGTGAAAAATAGAAAATGTATTTCACAGTGTTTGGGTTCTGTAGGTGGAAATTTTAAAAAAAGCAATAAAGGCAGTAATTACTCCAACAAATAAACATGATTGTATATTCTTATATATTCCATGGAAGCTGGTGGAAGGAGTTAAGTGAAGCACAGGCTGACTTAACAAAGTTTCCCATTAAAGTTATCCATAACTCTTTTCTACACTAAATAATAACATTCTTGATGCCTAATGTGCCAAATCTTTGACTAGTTGAATTAGGTTTATAAAATAAATCTGTGCTGCCATCCTGAAGGTTTTTTGTTTTCACTCGAATCAGTCCTTGAGAACCTTAACTTTAGTGTACCTGATTGTACATGAACACACACTGAGCTGTAACCTGAAAAAGTGGCAGTGATTGAAAAAGCCATTCAGAAAGCAAGCCAATTTTCCTTCTTCTCCTCCTCTCTACTGCATTATACCTTTAAATTCTCTTCCATTCTCTGCACCACACTCCGGTTTCATGTCACCTGTAGCCACCTAATGAGGACATTTCTGTCAATGAAATGAACCGAATGTATGACTGGCAGCATAAAATGTAACAAGTAACCTGGGTGGTTTCCTCACCCTTTTTCTTCTTCCGGCAAATAAATGCTAGTAAAAGTAATGTAAAATATATAAATAAACTGGAGTTCATTTCATCCAGCCCCACATACTTTTCACAATTTTACCATTTATGCATTCAAATTACTCTTACAAAAGGACTAACTAATAAAAATATAAATTCTAGGTGACTTTACACATCATGTACCATACAGAGGGAACGTAACCAACTCCAATGAACAAGAGAACATACCTGGCAACCTTGAGACGAAAAAAGACATCCAAAAAATGTAACAGAAAAAAAAGTTTCCTGTAATTTTCACTGCAAAAGAAGGTTTTTTTTAGCAACTAAATATATCTTGAATATAGGCAAATTCAACTAATTTGTCTCTATTAGAATGTTTTTAAACAAATATAAGATGATTAATCCTATTTCTAGATAGTTTTACTCATTTTAAGCTTGAAATTGGCTTATTGTATTGGCAGATAATTTTGTTTATTTCAAGCTTTTAAATCTAGAAAGACCTTTAAGCTTGAAATAAGTAAATATGTCTAGAAATAGGCTTAATGGTCTTATATTTGTGATATAATAGTCTCATAGTGAGATTTTTTTTCCTTTTTTTTTTAGTAAATCCAGTGTGGTGCCATTTACTTACAGATGAAAATCACAGATCATAAAACAGCAAATGCTAAATGTGTTAAACATTCATTTATTATTAAAAAATATTAATCCACAGAAAAAAGATCAGTCCAGACTCCCTGTAGAAATCTACTCTAATGCCTTTGACATTCAGTGTAAAGTAATTTTACCGCTGTTGATCAAATCTGGTTAGAAGTCTACAAACAGAAGACATAAAAAAGAAGACCATCCACTAAAATATAGAATTAAGGAAAGATTTTGAGAATATGTGTGAGAATATGACTCTACAGGAGGAATCAGGATGTTTGGCAAGCGTGAGATCCACAGCTACAGGCAGCCCTCCAGATTACCCATAATGCTGCACTCAGCATGCATCTTGACTTATCAGAGACGGCCGTGTTGCGGTTCTCATTAAAACACGCTTTTTAGCCTGGGCTTGTGTGGGTCTTTTTAACAAGCAGGTCTCTGTAAGCTACAGACAGACAGAATGTGTGTGACTAAAGAACGAATTTGCAAAAGAGAGAAGAAAGATTCTCATTTAGCTCTGACGTCTCAGACATGATTACTTGTTTTAATGTGCTTTGAGGTGTTTTAAAATACTTCTCTCTCATGTATGGCTTAAACTCCTACACAGTGGGGGGGATGCTGATCTCTTCATTATTTATTAAAACAATGCCTCCATTCCACACAGCAAAACTTGTCAAAAGCTTACTGTACACTGAATCGGAAGGCTCCTACATGACTGCACTGCATAGGGTGTAAAATAATGGGGTTTACACCCTACAGTGCACTATATATATTCTACAGGGAGCCATTTGAGATTCAGTAATCTTGTCGTGTAACATGTGTGAGTGAAAAAGGCTGCTGCCTTCCGTGGACAGGATGCTGATTATTTGGCTCTGAACAGCTCCGAGTGCTAAAGCGCAGTTCAGCTGCAACATATCTGCATAATGAGTAACGGGGCTGAGATTAAATGTAATAGCACAGTGTTTCCCAGTCCTGCTCTTAGAGTCCCTACGGTTTTCTGTTCTCATCTGAACTCAACACCCCGGCTCTATCACAAGTCCTTCATGTGGATAAAATAAGCTGGCTGTGGTATTAGATGGGAGGCTAAAATGTAATACAGCTCAACAATTAATCTATTAGGTGTTGAGGAATGCATAATATCATGATTTTTCATTGAAGGGATAAGAAGAATGATGTGAGGCAATCTATTACACACACTTAAAGGTAGAAAGACAGCTGGATTTTGTAATGTTTGTAATTTTGTAATGCTCTACTGCGTTCATGCCGACTAAATTTTACATAAGCCATCAAATGGAGATCAAATCTGTGGGGTGTATCACCCTGTGTAATCACCTGACACAACTGTCACTGATAGGCTGCATGAATTTACAGTCTTGGCTACAAAGAAATCAGCTCCAGCCTCACTTCTTCATACCACTGTGTATTTTTCTTAAAGTGCTGTTGCACTTGGTTCCTTAAAAGTCCAAAATAATGAGCTAGTCCTCACTGCAAAACAAAAACAAAGTCAGGCTCTGATCCAACTCCTCCTTTAGGCCTTACCCCTAACCCCCCTATATACATAAACAGACTGTTTGCACTCACTCAACGCAAAGTATCAGCTTGTTCTTCTGACTTACCGAGAAGTATCATTGTTAATGCGTTTCTGGTTTTGATCTTTGTCTCATTTCCTGGTTACTGATTCTAGTCACGTCTACTTCAGTCTATTTGTTGATCGCTGACTCTCACCGGTTATAAAGTTTATGACCTTGCCTTGCGTTTTGGATTTGTACTCCAATTCTAAAATAAAGCATTTTAACCTGCACCTGCAACCATGTCTGCCACCTGACACATAAATAACCCATTTTCCTTTCTGTATCATGTGTTAAAATGTCATGGGCAATTAAGAACTAATATATTCATCAAACATTGCCAGAGATGGTTTATTTATAGAACTGTAATGAATTCATATATAAAAGTGCACACAAAATAAAACCTGAAGTTTATTGAACACAAAGCTGGATGATATCGAAGTGAACTGGCGTTCTACTTTCTGTCATTTAGCAAGCAGCATGGGAGCTGCAGTCAGATCAAGCCCCCTGTAGAGTTCAAAAATATTTCTTCAACTGGAAGCATTTATGGTCAATTTAGTTACAGGTTGCCTGACTGTGACTAGAGATACAGCATTTAGAACATATTTACTGGCATACTTGGATCAGTGTTTTCTAAAATACCCAGCTCTTTCCACACACTACCTACTGTATTGCTAGGAACGGAGGCTAATCCTGCCAGCTACTCATGCGTCCTCCCCAGAAACACTGCTAGCCAGTTAGCTCATGTTATGCTAACAGTCAGTTTTTAATTTGCATTATAATACTTCAACACTCAAACCTGTTCAAATAATGCCTTTGGGACAATTTATAAATTACAAACGAAATGATTTCTGTGTTTGGGTAGAAGCAGTAACATTTCTTTTCTAGCCAATTTTAGCATTGGCAGCTAGGAATATTAGTGTACTGTCAGCTAACTGCTAACATACTCAACACCTTCTAGAGACCTTATCTAGTACTACAGGCTCATGCAAGCAAGGAAAATGTAAGAACTCACAAAATTATGAAACTGTGAAATTATGAAACTATGAAAAGATTTTGTTTTGAAATTAAATATGATTTATTATTTGGGAATTACAATTATTAAAAGCATTTTGTGGTGTTTTATTCTAAAATAAACACATTTCAACCATGAAAACTAAAGAAATCAGTATTTTATGACTCAAGTACAAGCCAAAAGGAAAACATATTCCATCTTTTTTATTATTAAAATGACCATGACCTTGAGAGTGTGGTGTAATAGGAAAATAATCGACAATAATAATAGCAGTAATAATTCGAATTATCCCAAAGTTGATTATTTTCCAATAAAAGCACATCCCATAATGTTTTATTCCTCTTATACCCCAGCAATTTGCCAAAGCTAAGAATTTTGGGTTTTGTTAACTAATGACATGTCATATTTTCATATATTTATAGTTACATTTAATGTTGTGGAACTTCTGGGAAACAAGGTAGTTCCTGTTATCACTTATGTTATAGCAGTGGTAAACAGTTGTTCTCTCACCAGCCTCTGTTTTAATCTCTATTTAAGTTAATAAAATGAAACAAACCGTCCATCTTAAAGATTCTGAAAACTTAAAGTTACAGCTTCACCTCTATCTTTTACAAAGCATTGACACTGGAGACTCCTTCAAAAAATGCTAAATAAACATCTCCTAACAGAAATCTTCACCATATGAGTGATAAACTTCACCATATGTTTTTTCATCCGTTTATGTGGAGGGTCCACCATATTCCCTGTGTCAGTTGTCACTATAGAAACATATTAGAACAAGCACATTAATATAAACCTGTGATTCGAAATACAGCCGGAAAAAGAGTCAGTACTGCTGTTATAGAATATTAATCAACACCTGCTGACCAATGACCAATCTGACAGCGCAGTAGTGAGTAGTGTGCTTACTATAGCTTCATTGAATACTGATGTCTGGGCTGAAACTGAAAAGAAACTGGGGTCCTTTAAGACTGAACTGGATTCATATTCTTTCACTCTAAGACACCTATTTTAACTATGGAGGGCATGTTAATGAGCTAAGTTTAAGAATACACTAAATATGTGCAGAGCATAGAGACACCAAGTGCAGAACTGGGAAACACTGCAGGAGCGCATCACACTCATATGGAGATATGGAGTTTAACAGCATGAGAGGATACCATAATCTCAGTTTTGTCACTTAAATTAATTATTCATCTACTCTATCACAGTTTTGGCTTTATGAAGTACAAATCTGCCGTGAAGTGGAGTTACTTGAATATTTAATGTATAATTGCACTTAATTACAGTCTTCTTTTAGAGGCTGCACCAAAATGAGACATTAAAATCATAATGTGCAACATCAAACCATTATTCTGTTTCTTGAGGGGATCTAAACACATGAAAGAACATATGAAATGCCAGGATTAGTACAAGTAATAGTGAAGCTTTTATCTCATTATAAGTTTTTGCAGCTGATGTGTTGTATGAATGTGATACAATAAGTTAGTTCATTGCTAGGGGATTTTTCTTTTTCTAGTGTGACTGTATAATTTAATAAGAATCTGCCAGCAGCCAGTTTAATGTAGTAACCATAATACACTGCAAAGACAAACAGTCAATGTAAAATACCAACATATGATCTTCTCCTGAATGAATTCCATTTCAATCCAATTTTTATTTCAGACATTGTCACAAAGCAGCTTTACAGAAATCCATATCCCTAGATGATCTAGATCCCTAATGAGCAAGTCAGAGGCAAGAAACACTCCCTGAGATGACAGGAGGAAGAAACCTTGAGAGGAACCAAGTCTTGGGGTGAGCACTTTTTTTGAAAATTTTTGAAAGATTTTACTACAAAAAAATGACATCAAGTAAAAAGTATCTTTTTTTATTTTTTTTTTCTAGAAACAAATGCTTCCAATGAGCAAATTAATAATACCTAGAATAGATTTAATAATATTTATTTTATAAATATTATAATGAGAAATATATGGGGTTTTTTTTCGGTTTTTTTTTGCAGTTCCTTTTTCAGACATAAGAAACCAGTGATGTTTTTGGGTTTTTTTCCTCGAAATTAATAGCAAATGGACACATTAGCGCAAAAAAGCTAGACTGAAAAAGGTTAAAGCATCTTCCGAGTTCAAAAATAGCTTTATGTTTGCCCGCTCTACACATTTTCATTGTGGAGTGGAGCCACACAGTAGCACTCAAGAGATCACTGGGTCAATTACCTAATCTTAATAACCGTAATTGCCGGGCTTGGAAAGCAGCTGAGCTATTAATTCTAGTGTGGCCCACTGGAGAATCAAGGCTCGCTGCCAAAGACAAGACATACTTAAACACCCTCACATCTGAGCCTTAACACACATTTACTCTCTCTCTTATGAGCAGGGTAGTTCTTCATAAATACCATCCACCCCCCCCCCCCTTTTTTTCTCACGATTAACAGGATCTTTTCCCTTCTCCCTTACAGGCCTCTTTCATTCTTTCAGAACCAGGAAAGATCAATTGACCCTAGAGCGGCACAATCGATCCACACACCATCGCCCCCAGCTTCTAATGAAGCCATCTGCGAGGGGAATCCTGCCCTTACACAATTACCCAGCAGCCCTTTCTCCGTGGGCAGCCCATATCAGACTGCCGACACCCTGAGAAGCAGCGTGTAAGTGAGTCCCGGACATTAAACACTTACACAATTCCACAATCTGGATGCTGGTTTGGAGGTGGAATGCCAGCAGTGGGGGTGACTTACGATCAATACAACAGAACGGAAAATAAGCAGGAGCGAAATGTCAGCTGCCGTTCGGTTATTGAGATCCATTTCTCAGTGAGGTGACAAATGAGAACACATTCTTCCAAGCCATGAGGACTCTGCTGGTTCTGTACAATATGTCATATGCATAAACAGACACCCCATTAGGGAATATGTTTGCTGATGGTTACATGACATTTCTTACTATATGTTGGAACACATTTAAATGATTATCTACTATGTTTTTTGCAGTGGAGATTCCCATAGGAGCCACACTGCGTGGCCTGTTTATTATGTACCAATATAGTAACTAATAAACTGGCAACTGTCATGTTTAATGAATAATCTTTAAAAGTGTTTATACCACAGCACTGTTGAACTTTTGATTCTGATTGGTCAGAAGCAGTTCCGACAGCAAGGCAACTCACAGGTATCATTTCTATGGTAACTGCTAAATCACAGGGACTTGTATTGCAGATGCTCTGCATAATGTAATCTGAATTTTTTTTTTTTTTTTAATTTCTGCAAGGAGATGTTTATTTAACTTATTTAACTTATGGAAGGAGTCTCCAGTGTTAGCTGTAACAGTCAGAGGTAAAGCAGTTCCTTTAGGTTTTCTGCCACAGGAAAGGTTTTAGGGCTGTCTTAAATAGAAAATGAGGGAACATCTGTTTATACAGACATTTATACCTGCTATAAATAAAGTCATAACATGAACTAACTTGTTTAGTAGAACATTAAATTTAACTGTAATTGGATAAAAAATACATGCATACAACATGCTGTTTTTTAATATATACAACTGTAATCATTGGCAAATTGCTGGAGTATAAAAGTAATTAAACACTTTGGGACAAGCAGGAGTCACACCTGAATCTACCTGTTTAATCAGCTGATCTTGCTTTTCAATAGACAATGAGGTGTGGCTTCTGCTTGGTTGGAATGAAAACTGCACCCACGCCGGCCCTTTCCTGATAAGACTGTACACCTCTGATATAGGACGATAACCCTAACCCTAACCCAGTAATGCTGCTTCATGTTGAGCTGCATCACACCACCACATAGTTGATTATTTTCCCATAACAGCTCCCCAGCCTGCTTCTGGCGGTGGCGCTACAGTATTTAACAGGTGGGGCTGTGGTATAATGTCAATCTCCATCATGAAGGTGTGATTAACTGGTGGCCTAAATGGTGATGGTTGATGAGCAGCCCCATAGTTCATTTATTTTATGTTTTCACTGCTTGAGCAGTGAGTGGAACGTACCTGTGGCCGTAAACTGAGCAAAGCCAAAGTGGAGAAGGATAAGCAGCGAGTAAGCTGAAAATCTGCACTTTTACCTGGTTTCATTTTACACTAATGTCTGCTGATCATGACAATGAGCACGAGCACCAATTCATAAAATCTCACCTGCTTTCTAACTCTTGGTCTGCTGTGTGCTGTGTGAGCAACATGCTGCTGAAATTATTACAATTACATTTACAATTGTTGTCATCTGATATTGTGTCAGGCTCTTAAATAACACTTCCTGTCTGTGATGCTCTTATGTAGCCTACTAAGTCATGGCAAAACTTTGGGTACCCCTGGCGTTCTAGTACCCCTAGTATTACCATATAACCCCCCTCTCAATCTCACGACAAGCCCCTTTATTGAAGCTGTCAGTACATAATGTTGCTCTTTAGCCTTTAAGTATACGTACAGAGTGTGTTTTCCGACCCAGGCATTTGTCATCTTAATGACAGTAATTTGCTCCCCTGCTACCAAACACTGCTGCAGGCTGAAACTGCTCTCTGTGCACATGATGCCGAATTTCCCACCGCCTCAAGTGGGCATCTGCCACTCTGAACCCGAGTCACCCCATCCCATCATCATGTCAAATCTACATCCCATCACCATGTCAAATCCTGTGACATGCAGTGACCAGTGTCTCGTTTGTCCCGATGTTTATGAGTTTGAAGACACTGTGACCTATCACTTTAGGTTTAACGTATCCTTTTCTGGATGTGACACTGACGCCATCGTCAAATTCCAGGGGACAGCAAGGGACAACATTGACACTTTGGGCAGACTGTAGGAGGATACTAAGGGAAACCTTGTATGGGAGACCAGCGCTTCACTTGAACCAACTGTTTCCATAGATACAGCCAAGGAGCAAGGGGAGGCGGTGGCACTAAAATAAGAAATGGCCGCAGGTAATCAGCTGCAGCAATGGCGGTGACATGTCGGAGGTGACAGCGGCCGAGGTGAGGGCCGGAGCAACCCTGTGCTCATGTCAAGCCCTGTGCAAACAACCAAAAGATTATATTTGGCGAGATTGAAATTGGACTTCTGTTGACACCCGACAGGTTAGTTTTATGTCAGTCTCTCTGAAAGGGGCTGCATTAAGCTTATAATGGTCCTCGGAGGAGTATGGAGGAAAGATAGGCTGCTGTGACATCAGATCTGATGATCTCTGATGATAAAAAGTCGCATGAAAACTATTTCTGCATGCTGAGAGTGCGGGAGAGAGAGAGACAGAGAGACAGAGATAGAGAGAGAAAAGGAGAAAGAAAGCAAGACTGTGGGGTGGCTGAGAGATTGAGCAGAGAAAGTGGTTGCTATGGCAAACAAAAGTTTCATAATGAGAGGCAGAGCTGGAATGAGAGAGAGATACTTTATATAATACAGATTGATAGAAGAACAGGCAGAACAATTACAACACTCCGTCATGTTTAAGAAGCTACAGTCAGTTCTGGGTTCACCTGAGTTCTGAGAGATTTCTTGGTACAGAGTAGATTTGGCACAAATCTCTGACCTAAATCACGTTCATAAGCAGCACGTCGCTTCAATAGATGAGCTCCTTCTCTGCTTTCTGTCTCTGTGATTAAGCCTGAAGCAGCTAAAGCACCATTTATGTAGACTTAACCTGCGAATTACAAAAGAGAGTGCAATTTCAGCTTCCTTTATTTATAAAACCCCAAATTTCAGCCGTGTTTGCAAGTGCGTGTGTGTAGACAAGGATATTTGATCATGTTTGAATGCCGAGGTGTAGGTGGATGCCCGAGGCACAATCTCTCTCTCTCGGTGACTCAGAAGCTCTTCTCTAAATTCCTTCCTTGATCCCAGAGCAATTCTTAAGCACATATTATACATCCTTTATACATCCTTACACCCAGGCTCATCTTATCACTACCAACTCTGTTTCCTGCCACTGTTGGCACCATGGGTAAGCCTTCAACGTGGGCAGAGCCGTACTTAAACCAAAGAGTCAACAGATTACAGCCCTGAATTGGCAACTGGATCCATGCTCTGTTTTCAAAGACAACACAAAGAGCTCAAAATTAGTATACTTTTAAGCAGGACTCATGTTATATATATATATATATATATATATATATATATATATATATATATATACACAAAGAGAGAGAGAGATACAGGTTGTACGCGGAGTGTCCATTAGGGGCCGGGATATGAAACATGGCCGCAGAACCCTAACCTGATTTATTAAAAAAGTTAGCTGCGGACTTTTTCTTCCTCTCCGGAATTGACGTGAATGTATCTATCTGGTGCTTTTTGCGAGAGGTGAGGTCAGTTCATAAGCGACGGAGGGTTTTCTTCAGGTCTCTCCGAGGACACCACGCACTCTCATATTAATAAAGTCAGTGGGCAGGCGGAGAGGAAAGAGAGGCGCTCTCCTGCCATTTACAACTAATATGATTTCCCCCGCACAGCAGTCAGCGCAGGCACTGAGGTTAAAGCGTGCATCTCTCCACAGCAAACACTTACACCTGCCCATTCAGCTGCTACTTTCTACCTTCACCCTAAGCCTAACAAAACAAACTTTATTTATCCAGGAAGAATCTCAGATCCTGCACTATTTTTTGCACTGCCTTTCAACGCCGGGTCATCTGCAGAAGGGGCAAGGTAGTCAGAAGGATGGAGCTGGAAGATAAAAACAAGAAATGAGAGAAAATGTAAATGGTCACAAGTATATGACTGTCGATGAATCTAGTGCTTTGTTGATTTGGATAAAGTGGAGAAGATGAAGGTAATGAAGAGTATGAAGCTCTTACCCAGGCAGAGGAGTGGAGAAATGGCCCTTACACCCCCTCATCTGAGCTGTAGGATTGCTGTAATAGGAGAGTTTGCTGCCTTCCACTCCACACACACACCTACGCACCTACACACACACATGCACACACACACACACGCACACACACACAAGCTGTACTTGGCACAGCTCCATTATAAACTGAGTGATTTTGGCTGACAAGTTGAGGATCAATACTTTCTCTTTTCATTCCCTACACACACTCTTTCCACTGTTCTATTCCCTCTCATATTGCTAATGCAGACATATTGCTTCATGTATACGTTGAGCACTGTGTCTTATTGCTTAGTTCAAAAGATTTATAGTTAAAGACTCATAATGTCCTGCAATATAAAAGCGCAGCTTTGCAACAAATTCTCCCTGCCTTTACACACACTTTAGGCTATTTGCAGATTTATACTCTTTCACTCATGCCAAAGTTTATGATCCCTGACTGCATGAGCCAACTCCATATTCCACAAACAACCCCGGACTTTGCGCCATTCTCACCGTATTCGGACTACAGTAGAGCTCAAACTGCCATGCTGAGAAAATAACACGTCTCGAGAGAGAGGGGGTGGGGGGGTTGGGGGAGATGGCATCTCCAAGTCCACACGTCTCCATGGCTTGGGGAGCCTCAGGAGCTCCGTGAGGCAGCTTAGTGGCCAGGTGATTCATGTGGTAATCTCTCCCCGCATATCAGGGTTATTGACTGCAAGAGAAAAGCTTTCAGACGTAATGGAGATTCATTTTTCCGATGGCATCAAGAGGAGCCGTCTACTCATATTCATACCAAGCTCTCCGTCCTGAGAGATGAGATTTCAGAGCATGAGGGAATGAGGGGGAAAGGAGAGATATGGAAAAGTAAAACGGGCATTGATCTAAGAGAGAGAGAGAGAAAGAGAGAGGAACTACTGTAGGTTACATTTACAGTCTCAACCTTGCTGTAGTACACCAAGTCAATGATTTAAAGATGTGTATTTATATTGTACACATATAACACTGCGTAGGAAGCTGTTACATCTTATTGACCATCTTCTTAATACAGCGGTGGATAAATCAGTAGCTGGGCAACCAGGACAAGCAGATTTCATGTCTGAATATTTTTTATTCCTAGTTGCCCAGTGGTTTAACAGGTAGGTTTAAGTAGTTTTAACAGCCAGAAAAGAAACAAACTTTCACAAAAAGTTTTCATTTGGTGTGTATGCTTGAACTTCTTGCGCTTCACAGTGGCACTTGATTTAAAAAATGGGGTTGTGAGTGAACTATTCGTTTGTTCTAGTCATTTGTTTTTCCAAATTAATATTATGAATATTGCTCCAACTATTAAGATGAATTTGGTTTGCTAATTTTTTGTCACATTCAAACAAGCTGCATTTAAATTAAGAGTATAAGTGCTATTTTATCCTTTTTCACTATCCTGACACACTTCATTAGTGTAGGAGTTCAGCAATAAAAATAAACAAATTTCTCCTTCCATCTACTTACACTAGTTCCCAGATAGTTCTGACTCAGAAATCAAATAAACAAACGCAATAATTTGCCAAAATATTTATTGCACATAGATTTACAATAAATTATAAATTATTAAAAAAAAATGTAGGCTTGGGGTTGTAGAAAACTGATGTCTATTTGGGGTTGTTTGCTCAAAATGTTTGTGAATCTCTCTGCTAGCCAGACATGAAGATGACCGTATCTCATGTGCGATGAAAAAACACAACACCACAATGTTAGCCAACAACTTGCTGACTTTGTCAAGGGAACAGACATGGTGTGCTACATTAGAAACCTTTTTAGAAGAGAATAATAACCACATACTCAATTGTTTGCCTATATTAATGTACTTAACTAGCTAGCTACCACTTTTTAGCCTAGCCAGACAGGTTTCTGGGCAAATATAAACATAAGACTGGCCTTGTGGGCTAGCTAATAAATTTATGAATCTGTCCACCACTTTTAAAGTGCATAATTTTACATTACCACAATATTGAAAAGTAGCGAAATGTCATGTGCCAATGGTTTGTTTAAAAAAATCTTTTTAACAGATGAAGCCTGCTTAAAATCTCATACCAAAAAAATCTGAAAACAACAGACTAATATTCTTTCAAAAAATTTATAATTACACACCCTCTCACTGGAAGCCTGGTCTTTTCTTGCCCATTGATCCATTTTAACAGCAATTTATTATATGATTTTTTTTTTATTCTCTCCTGAACATTAGCATTTGGGGCAAACCCATAGTCTCTGTCGTGATTTGGAAAAACCATTCACATTGTCATTTTCTTACTATATATACTGTAGCTCTATGGGCTATTATGAACTCTTTCTCATGTGCATGTATCTCAATCAGAAGTAAAGGTCCAGCATTAGACCCATAAAATTTAAAAGCGAGAAAGCTGTACTTGATGATTCCATTCTGAAAACCCTATTTTTGCCAAACCCTGATTGTTCATCTTTTTTGGATCCAATGGTTTTTCATTCAATGGTTTTTACTAGGCCATGAGACCTAGTACCTATATACTATACTTATCTGATTGTAAAGCCTTGCATGCATTGTCACAGCAGTTCTGAGCCTTGTTATGTTGTCCCTTGGTGTCCAAGCCACATTATATACTTTCTAGCTGTTCCAATTGGTCAGAAAATGGTAGCCCTACTATATAACCATTTTGTCGCCCATGGTACAAGCAATGTACACGTATCCTCAGAGGTCTTGAGGTCCAATTATGTACCTTAAATAATGTTCCTCTACAATTATGTTCCTTTAACTAAAACACAAAGACGTTCTCTTGAGGGCATCCGCCCAGTGACACGTATTTTTTCCCTAAGGTACAGTTTACAGTAACACCTCTTTTTTTTCCTGAGAGCATAATTACATTAAAATGTATTCAAACGATGCGTTTTTATTCACAAGTGAAGAAGAATCCAACAACACTGAGTAGCTGAGTTAAGGGCTTTCCTCAAAGGCTCCTCTAACTTTCTTGTTGCCTGCCTGTTTTGATCTTAAGAAATTGATCTGCCTATGCTGACCATGTCTGCTCACGCATGGACCTGTATTTTGGATCCCAACAACTTTTCGAAAAAGACTACGGAGCTACAGTTCCTCCAAATATCTCTCACTCTACTGTGTTACATTATCATTGCTCCATTAAAGAAGTACTATTTAGAGCCCTCCACTGCCTGCAATGTGAATTGCAATTGCAATGAAAACACAGATAAGCCTCCCCTGCTACCCAACTGACTCCACACCTTCTAGTAAAAATACATACAGTGGGGTCCAAAAATCTGAGACCACATTGAAAATCAGGGATTTTTTTTTTTTTAATTATTATTTAAAACTGGAAATAAATCGAAAGATTCTTATCTCTTTCATTGAAGCACATGTTCAGAGGACACACCGATGGATTTGATCTAACATAGAACTTCAGGTTTTGCACAAACTTGTGGAGTCTGTGTCAGCGCACACTGTCATTAAAGCACAAAGGGGACATACCAAATACTAAGAAACTCTGAAACTGATGTAAATATTTGTAAGATTCTACTTTTCACTCAAGTTGTAGCTGATAATATCATTGGTAATAAAAGCCTTTGTGTTAAATTGAAAAAGAAAGCCAAACAAAAGCATTTTCACTCAGACATTTGGACCCCACTGTATGCCTTGTGAGTTGCCTTTATGGAAATGGCCAGAGCATGGTTGAGAAATGGTTGAGCAGCATTGCTGGAGTGAACCTTATATCTGGGCTGATGTGGTGATCATGGTGGTCCTCCCCCAGCTGTTCTGATCTGCCCTGACACCACAAATGATGCTCTATTGGTTTAACTTGCAGAAATGTTTAACTTACTTGCTTACACAAAGGTCATGTGGTATACACAGCCCTCTTACTTGTCATTCATCTTCAATAACCACTTTATCATGCTCAGGGTTGGGGCGGATCCAAAGCCTATCCTGGGAATACAGGGTGCAAGGCAGGAATATGTCCTGGATGGGGTGCTAGTCCATCACAGGCCACCACACACAGAGGTACACTTACACAGCCCTAGGAGCAGTTCCAGGAAGCCATTCCACCACTGGCATTTTTCGGGAGATAGGAAGAAACTGGATAACCCAGAGGAATGTGTTAAGAGGAATGTGTCTTATGTGCCAGATGAATACATTGTAAACAATTTAATCTATTTTAAAATATGGAAAACAGCTATAATACTACATAACATTTGGAAGAGGGGCTCTCATTAAAGTATGTTAATTTAACATAAATTGCTAGTTAGCTAATAAAAGAAGGCATTAAAATATAGTTTGTAATTGAAGTAGATAAGCATAAATTGGCTGCTAGCTTGGTAATTAGCTACTTTGTGGGTAACATTGGCACCTCTCAGCTCCAGGGTCCCCAGTTTGATCCGGAGCTCGGGTTACTGTCTATGTGGAGTTTCTCGTGTTGTCCCCATGTTCATGTGGGTTTCCTCTGGGTTCTCTGGTTTCCTCCTACCTCCCAAAACAAAGCCAGTGAGTGAGCTTGTGATTAAATTAGACCCTAAGTGTGAATGTGTGTGTACACAGTGCCCTGTGACAAACTGCCATCCTATCCAGGGTGTATTCCCAGCTCATGCCCAGTGTTTCCAGGATAGACTGCAGATCCACCATGACTCTGACTAAGAAGAAGCAGTTACTAAAATGAGAAACTAGGCAATATTGTGAATCACAGATTTTCTATGCTAACTTTGAAATTGTGTGATTATAACAGGTATAGAATTACTTTTAACCATTACAAACTGCACCCATTAAAGGCCTCTAATGGGATTAGTGAGTCTAAAAGCAGGGGAAAATTGTTAGCTGAAGAATAATAATTCCACAGAGCCGTTACTCCGTCGTCCATGACAACTGTGTGGGTCGAGGCAAAGCCTTCAGGTTCTTTCCAGCAACGAGCAGAACAATTAACACAAAGCAAACAAATACAAACAAAATCCCCATGCACACACACACACTGCTTGTGATGCTTATGTTCTTTTATAAAACACAATACACACACAAGTTAGGGGGCATTTATTATTTATACAACCCAACAAAAATACATCAAATTTGCTTTTTATTTTTGCAGGGGATATGCATGAGATACAGAGTGTGTGTGTGTGTAAAACATGCTGTTATATACATACAATACACAGGCCATGGTGATATTTCTAGTTCAAGGACACTGCCGCAGTTCTATTCAGGTGTAAGCAGTAATCAGGGAGGCATCTGGGCCATGTCAAACATAAGGAAAAGTACGATACACACAGATCACGCAGCATAGGGCTTTAAATCAAAAAGACAGCATTAAAATGCTATGCGTGCCTGTTTGTGTGTGTGTGTGTGTGTATGTGTATATATATATATATATATATATATATATATATATATATATATATTGTGTGTGTGTGTGTAACTTATTAAAGTGAAAAGTGAACTACTGCCTTGTGCTGTGGTGTTTAGCTACTGTGAAGAAAACAGCCAGTGGAGTTTAGGAGAGTGTAACGGGGGGAAAAACATTAGCTCTGGCTTATTGATGTAATATTTATGAAGTAATATCAGGAGACTCTTGTTCCATTATTTAGAGTGAGCATGGGAGCGAGGAAAAATACTGGCAGTGTTAACAGATTAGCACAGCTGCAGGTGGGTGGAAAAAGGGCTTCCCCCAACATACTCAATGACTCTCTATAGCAGTACACACACACACACACAAGCTTACTTTCCACTGTGCCTCAGTAAGCAAGCACACAAACACACTCACTGTACAGAAACAGAAGTGTTTCCTGAATGATATAACTCTATCTTTTTTAACCAAACACACACACACACACATTTGTCTTACTGTCCTTATGAGAACCTAAATATTAATACATGTCACTAACTAATGCTATGCCTACGCCTAAACCTCAATAGAACCAGCCAAAGGACCCCACAAAGTCAAAACTGTCTGATATTCCTATCCTTGTGGGGACGTTTCCCCAACAGGATATTAAAACATGTCCCCATATAGACACATACATGAACACACACACACAGTCAGCCACTGTTTGTTCAGGAAGGACATGGTGACACTGCGTAGTTTGTTTCTCTTTGCTCTTGTCCATAATTCATGAACAGCACTTTCTGGCTTGCCTAGCTTTCAGGAAGTGTCAATGAGAGTGTGTGTATGTGTGTGTGTGTGTGTGTGTGTGTGTGTGAGAGAGTGAGAGAGAGAGAGAGAGACAAAGACAGAGACCGTAACAGAAAAAGATCTCATATGAAAGGCTCGCTCTTGTATTCACCTCCGATGTTGCTCAATATGGTGGATCGTAGTATGAAAGATGTGGTAGTGGTCCATGCTAAGTGTAATTACAGAATCTAACAACATATCTGAGGGAACAGTTGATGTCCCTAATGGTTTTGTCATGTTTCCTCTGTCACTGTTTATTCTCTTCACATATGAAAGTTGTGTAGGCAGTCAGTGCTAAATGTAATTACATTGCAATTTCAGTTACACAAAGTCTTTTCCTAAAAATCTAACAACATACTGTATATGTGGGAATTGTTTATGTTCCTGATGGTTTTGTCTTGTTTCCTCTGTCACTATGCATTCATCTCTGAAAGTTCTGTTAGCTCTAACTGCTAAGTGTAATTACAATCTGATTTTAATTATACAGAGCCTTTTCTGCAAAATCTAACAACACATCTGAGAGAAAAGTTGTTGTTCCCAACAGTTTTGTTTTGTTTCCTCTGTCACTATTCCTTCATAATGTGCATAAAAGATTGAACGACTATGTGCTAGCTAGCTAAATGATTGACCTGGGTCATTAGCCAGCTTATGCCTAGCAACGGGGTTCTCTTTTCCACTTAAACAGGAAGTGTATCATGTGTTCGCTTTCCCATGTCAAAGGCATGAATTCAAAAGTTATATTTGAGCACAAGACTGATTACTTCTTTAGTCATGTAATAAATCATCAGTACCACATTCCATTTCCACAGCAATGTACCCAATGGCAGAATTTATATGAACACTATATAGATTGTGTACTTATAATAGTTGTGTTTGCATCACGCTGTAGCTGCAGGCATTAACGACATGATTATGTATTATACACTCGATATTTTCTTACATTTACTTTTGCCACCACAACATGTCTTACATCAGAGTGCCACAGAAGCCCTCTCACTTTCAATATCGCTCTGGCTCTCCCTCTAACATTCCAGTTTTCCCTTTAGCCAAGCCATGGTTAGAAGGTTGTGTCAAATCTCAGAGATTTATGTAATTCGACTGGAGTCTTTGATTCTTATGACAGAATCAAACATTTTGCTCTGGGTAACTGTACATGTTCAAATTGTAGCGTAATTAGCTGCATGTTGCAAGTACAAATAAATTCATTAGCTAGCCCAACAGGAAAGTAAATGCTCCAGTATGCTGCCCAGTCCAATGTTGTGCTCGGCCAGAAAGAAAAGAGCAGAACATCTAGTATATCAGTATGTGTTTGAGAGTTCTGAGAAAACCAGAGAACCCAGAGGAAACCCACATAGACAGAAGTATCATAGAAATTATGCAGTTATACTAAGCGTATACTAATAGCCGATAAATTTGCTAGCTGGTTAGTTAAGCTAACTGGTTACCAGCTCTTCAGCAGCTTCGTTCATGAAGTTTTTATATTAATTTAAAATGAGAAGCAAATGTCAATATCAAGGTTTCTTCTAGACATAATTTAAGTAATTATATTAAATAGAGACAATAAATTAAAAGGCTAGATGTTTTTTCTTAAGGTCACATGGAGTACAATCAAAAGTGATTAATTGATACTAATCACTTTTGTTTGCACATAATTATTCTGACCTTCAAAAATCCTGTTCCACTCTTTCCTTTTTAATCAGGGCTTTCTGAGTGAAAATACACACACAAAAGTATTTTATACTGAAATGGATGTAATATGCAGCAACGTTGTTGTTGTTTTTTTATGTTGAAAGTTGGGCATTTTGCATACATGAAATTAAGCCTGCCTCTAAGCTATATGCATCATACAGGAACACATAATTTTCCTAGAAATTTTATGAAGTCTTGCTCCTGCAGTCATGTCTCTGGCACATTGTATTCCTGTCTCTCTCTGGTTTTGACCCTTGCTTTTGCCTGTTTGGTTCAAGGCTGTTTGCTGTCCACCTGATCTTTTGCTAGTTTGAGGTTTACAAGTACTTTTTTTTAAATCTTTTTTTACCAGTTTTGTTTGCTTGTGTATCTTATAGTAAAAAAGCCTACACTTGCATCCTACTATCCGCAATTCATGACAAATTTTTAATACTTTTAAACAATATGTAGGTGTAAAAACTCTCACATATATTCAGGGACATGTAAATATTTTAACAGTATGTATAACATTAACTCAGTTTTGGCACAAAATTCAGATAGAACCTCAATAGCCTTTCTTTATTTAAGACAATATATGTAATAACAGCATATGATTTTAGGACCTGGTCATGAGAGTACAGTTATATGGAGAAACGATTGTGGAAACCTGACCTTCACACTCATACAATATGTGGTTCTTCCACAAACTGTTGCCACAGTGTTGGAAGCACACACTTGTATAAGATGTCTTTGTATGCTGTAGCATTAAAATTTCCCTTCACTGGGACTAAGAGGCCCAAACCTGTTCCAGCATGACAATGCCCGTGTGCACAAAGCAAGCTCTATGACGACATGGTTTGCTAAGGTTGGAGTGGAAGAACTCAAGTGTCCTGCACAGAGCCCTGACCTCAACCCCACTGAACACCTTTGGGATGAACTGGAACGCCGACTGCACCCCAGGCCTCCTCGTGCAACATCAGTGCCCGACCTCACTAATGCTCTTGTGGCTGAATGAGCACAAATCCCCACAGCCACACTCCAAAATCTAGGGGAAAGCCTTCCCAGAAGAGTGGAGGTTGTTATAACAGCAAAGGGAGGACTAAATCTGGACTGGGATGTTCGTAAAGCATGTGATAGTCAGGTGTCAACAAACCTTTGGCCATTAAGTGTATCTTGAGATACTGTGTAGAATAATGTGTTGTATTATGGGCTTGCAAACCCTAGCAAAAAATTGGGGTGTAACTTAAAGAACGTGGCCGAGCCACTCCCCCAGCCCAAACACTAACCTTGAAAAGATGGAGAATAAATCCCAAACACTGAGTAACCTACAGTATGACAAAAGTAAAAGTATAATTATGTAAATACTGAATATAAGCAAAGACAACATGAAAACAGGAAAACATGACTCTCATCCTATACATGTAGACTACAGAGAACATTTCTTTAGCTAACAGATCACAGCTGACCCCAAACTTTACATAAACACATTATGGAATTTTTCAAGACAGTGGGCGTGGCAGACAACATAAACTAAACACCGAGCAGCCAATTACAGGACACTTATATTCACAATCTGTGAATATAATTTTTGATGTAATTTAAGGTAATGTTTTTTTTAAAAGATACAATGTTACTTTTTGAATTTATGATATAATTTAAGATTTTTTTTTTAAAGATGTTACTCTGACAATATAATATTATTGAGGATTTCAGTGTAGTGTATAGGAAAAGTTTTTGGAATGGCCATTGGGCTACTTCTGTCAAGTAGACCTGGCAACCCTCCCTGTCTGCTCCTCCCATCTCTCTCGCTCTCTCTTTCTCTCTTTCGTTACCCACAAATCTGCTCCTGTCAGGAAAAGCCTGTCTGAATTGTGGTGACTGATTCTACTCTGTGTGTGTGTGTGTGGGTGTGTGTGTGTGTGTGCTCATCAATCTGGAATGGGGAAACAAATTGGTTGGTTTTCACTGCTCTGCGTCCTGTCCTGTGGGATCTTCGAGGCATCCTGTCAGAATCCCCGTGTGTCACTCACGCACCCTTAAGCATACAGTGTTTTCACGCACATACAAACAAAGTGTGCACACACTCACAAGCATGCAGGCACACACACACACACAAAGTCTGAAGGGGACGTTTTCACTTTTGTGTCAGTACATATAGCTGCATGTGTATATGTGCATGTGGGTCTGTGTGTATCAGTACCACTTTGAATTAGAGCAGTAATGAACCACGATATGAGGTGGATGTGGCTGGAACACAGCAGGCCGTGGCCAATTTGCTCCTAGCCGCAGCGCCACGGCACACATCACACATCCGGATGCATCTTTAAACCTGGATGGCACGGCAGGGGAGAGAACAAACGCTGACACGCACACCGTTTTATCATTTCCTTCACAGCAAAGATCAAGCACTCGGTTTGGCTCTACAGGGGCCCGAGTTAACAAAGCCATCGTTTTAATGCAATTTCACAGTGTAACACACATCATCACATCATAATGCAATGTTCATTTGCTAATGTTCACTTTGTCTGAACCAATACACCCAAACATTAAAGCCAGCATTTTTCAACTTAGTCCACAGGCAAGATTTTTTTTTTTTGTACTGAAAAAAGAACAGAAAACAACAGGGCAGCTGTGCTAGAACCCTTTCGTGATTTTTTTCAATCAAAGGTATTTGTAAAGTAAGCTCTGAGTGAGAAATAAACCATCATGGGGCATGCTGTTATAGGAAAATAATCAACAACAGGGTAGAGTAATGCACCATGATGCAAAGCAAATTTACAATTACCAGCCAAAGTAGATTATTTTACAATAACAGAATGTCCCAAAGAGTTTTATTATTCTTATACCACAGCAGTTTGCCAATGACATAGTACTTTTTTTTTTATCAATCTATAGTTAAGTTGAATGTAGAAGTTCTTTAAAACAAGTTTGTTCCTGTTATCACTTACGTCATAACAGCTATAAAAAGTTATTCCCCCACATCTTCTACTTTTTTCCACTCTCTTGAGACAAACAATGCAGCTTGTCATCATCAAATAAGTGTGAGTGGTGTCCTACAATGGACTGGCATCCCATCCAGGGTGTATTCCCACCTTGTGTCTTCCACCAAGTGTTCCCGGGATAGGTCAGGATTCCCTGCAGCCTTGACCAGTATAAAGATGAATCAATGAATTAATTATTCCAGTATAGGAAAATATATCAAACCTTGGCCATTTTTTTGTAATGAACCACACACTACCATACAGATGTAATGGGTAGAAATTAAGTTGAAAAACAGCTTAATGCTTAAAGTTATCTTTAACTGGCCCTACTCGCGAAATGGCCATGCATTTGAATGTACAGTATACAGTATGTCTCTGTGCATTCCTAGGTTATTTTCAGCATAAAAATGAGTCAAGGAGAAACTCCCCTTTTTCCCACCACCTACATCTACACTAGAATAAGTACAATGTGTCTGTGTTTGACAGGTTATGTAACACTGAAAAATAAAGTATCCCAGACACAACGCTGAAATATAAAAGTATCCTCCAAATCATGCACTAAACAGCATTCTGTCTAAACAAGCTGCTCCTTAATAAAAATTGAAAGCTCTCATTTTAGCACCCTGCTCTGCTTTTCTGTCTTTTTACTTTTTCAGTGGAATTGCAGCAAGTTTTCAGCACCATGGAGAGCTCTTCAGTCTCAACACGAGCGAATGAAAAGGCAAATGGTGAGAAGTGTGTGCAAAGATGTCCAACTCCGGGCTTTGTTAGGCTTTTCATGTTGTTGTTTTGCTTGTGTGTGTGCGTGTGCTTCTGCATGTGCATGCTGATTTGTGAGTATGTTGTGCAAGAGTGTTTGCAGGCCACGTGTGTGTGTGTGCTTGTGTGTGTGTGTGTGTGGTGCAGATGGTGACAGCACGCCAGGTGTCCCCTCAGCAGGAGCTCCAGAGTAAACAGCAGTAAATGCAGAGAGGGTGCTGACAAGCACTGACCTTATCCACTCCTCTAAACTCCATCTCTCCATCCACTCATCTGCACGTACCCTCTCCATCCTTCTCCTCTCAGCAGGTCCGGGCTACTACTCATCTGCCCACATTTGTCAAGGGTAAGATAAATCCTTCATGAGAGAGAGAGAGAAAGAGAGAGAGAGAGAGAGAGAGAGAGAGAGAGAGAGAGGGAGAGAGAGAAGGGAATAGCAGAGAAAGATAAAATCAGCCAGGGTCTTGTCATTCTGTGTCTGTAGATGAGCTTCCACTCTGAGACACAAGAAGAAGAATGTATGAAAGTGAAATAGAAGGCAAAAAGATGGATAATGAAGAGGAAGAAAGACAGTGAACCGTGAGAGGAAGCAGGATATCAGAGGCAACACCTGATGGAAATCAGATCAGGAACATTCCTGGAAAGAAAAGGCTAAAGGAGGTGATGTACAGTATCCCTTAAATGCAAAATACATTAACAAACCAAATACATGACAGCAACTTGAAACAGAACAGCAAAACCAAAAACACAACAGTTAATTTGGAAATGCAAAAGCAAAACAAAAACATTGCATCAAAACCAAAAAAACAACAGCAACCAAGAATACAACAGCAAGACAAAAACATGATAGCAAATTTGAAAACAACAAAACCAAAAACACAACAGAAAAAATTCAGAAGCACAACAACATTACCTCAAAAGAGAAAGGGGGCGGTCATTATTGATCATCACATCCTCATTGCTGATTGGCTACAGCGTGTATCAATCTGAGAGATGGCGAGTTTGCTGCTTGTGTTTTTGGTTTTGTTGTGTTTCTCAATTTGCTATCATGTTTTTGGGTTTGTTGTCATGTTTTCTGTCACGTTGTTGAGTTTTTGGTTTTGTTGTTATGTTTTTCTAAACTCACTATTGTGTTTCTGAATTTGCTCTTGCGTTTTTGGTTCTGTTGTTGCATTTTCAGTTTGTTCATGTATTTTGCATTTACAGGCCACTCTAGTGACTGGACATACCCAGCAGCAGCACATATCAGTTAAACAGGGACAATGTGTTTACAGTGGGGAAAATGACAGGAGTGAAGTGAGGAAAATGTGATACTGTTTTAAAAAAAAAAAAAAAAAAAAAAAAGGTGGGAGTGCTCGTGAGCTCCTGCAGGAAAGGTGAAGCAGCCAAGCCTGACCAAATTAGATGGAGCAGCCCTCGGCTCAGTGGAAATTCATTTCCGTGTCTGAGCCGACACTGAGGAAACCTGGAGAGCCTGAAGGTCAAGCTCACACCCCCTCAGCAAACCGGCCAGCTGCCTGAGAGAGAGAAAGAAAGAGAGAGAAAGAGTGAGATCTGACGAAGAGGAAAGGAAGGTAAAAGAGGGCTGGAGGGATCAGTGGGTCCACTTGACCCCCTCATTAGCCCAGCCTTCTCTAATTAGCGCTAAGCTAAGTGCCAGTAATTAGCCACATTGTGTCACCTGCAAGAGGCTGCACACGATCTTTGCACGTTGCTATGGCTACCAAGGGAGAAGAATGGAGGGGAGGAAGAGAGAAAGAGAGAGTGATGAGAAACGACACAAACAAAGCGTCAAGGGACTGGACAGGACACAAAAACAAGCCTGGACACGGCACACACGTATATAATGTGTGTTTTTTCAGTAATTGTGGTTAAAAAGTAATGTTCTAATTTTTAAGCAAAAGTTCTATTACTAAAGAGAGACTTTTGAGTTTCTGCCACTTCTTTTAGCTGCTTTGACTGTTTTTAGCTCTATGGCATCTTTTTGTTTTTATCAAGGATGCATTGATACTGATGCTGGTATCGGTTATCAGTCTGATAACGGTCACATTTACTCATACTCGTAAAAAAAATGCTCCAATAACAACATTAGATACCATGTGACATAAGCCTAGCGTACATTGTCACACTAATGAACAGATGATGTGAAACAACAGCTGGACGTATTTCACGATTAATGAGGGCAATCAAAGCAAAGCAGACTGAAAGCTGTGCTCTGTGAAGATATCAAGAGAAGAAAACTACAGAATCTTCCTACAGTACAAATAACCTTATAAAAACCTTACGCCATTTAAACAGTATCTTTATATAGAGCGCAACAGCGGCTGACCTGAGTGTTCAAAGCAGCATCAGTGAGCACGGTCATTAAAAATTAAAAACATTTTCACAAGAAACAGTTGTACCTGTGAGCACTTCAGTTCAGCGAGCACTGAGCGCTGACGCACGCACATTCACTAGGGTCTACACTTCACAATTCATGTCATCTTGCACTCATTAATTGCACTCATTAATGACCATGCTTGCTGATGCTGCTTTGCACACTGGGGACAGCTGCAGTTGTGCTCTCTATTAAAAATACTGTTTAAACACTGTAACATTTAAAACATAAATCTAATGACGTGTATCGATGCATTCCTAGTGTTTATAATACTATTATAAAAGATAAGAGCTTCCGAAACCACTCTTACTTAATAACTTATTACATAAGGAAAATGTGCCTCTAGCCTCGTAGCTCCAGGGGCAAATTAAAGAAGCCAAGCATGTCTTGTCTGAATAGTGAATTTGCAACACTATTCCAGGCCATAGAGCTGTATGAACTTTCATACTTTTATATCTTAAGATATAAAATAGCCTTTCAGAATTGCGGCAAGATCCACAGGAGGCTCTTTAACCTACACACTCCTTGTCAGACCACTTCAACAGGGCTGGAAAAACGCACAAACACACTCGTCTACAGGTGTGACTGCTCCTCGGCTCCCCATAGGGCTGCTTTACTGCTTTCCCTCCACCGCGGAACAGAGAAACCGTGTCTGAGGTGTCAGAGACACAGAAATTTTTTTTGTGTGTGTGTGTGTGTGTGTATACATGCCACAAGAAGCCACGAGGACTCCTAGTTGACACAGTGACTCACCCGCTAGTCGCTGCTGAGGTTCTCTGCAACCACTGTATATATGTGTGTGTGTGCGTGTGTGTTACTGTGACAGAAAGAAAAACAGTATGAAGGCATGAAGCTGCAAAGAAGTAAACATCTCTCTCCCTTCCCTCCACACTTCAACCTAACCCGTAACATCTAGGCTACTTGATATTCCCTAATTTCTAGCAGAATGAGCTTTTCTAGTTTTAGTACAGAATGTGTAGTACATGCTGATACACACGTCTCACACTAGCCTGATCTAGATTTGTTTTCTAGATCAAGAACTTGTCATATGTGATACCATAGAAATGTTAAGGAAAATGGATAAGTACTGTACAGAATGTTATACTACAGCGCTGTTGAATTCTCAAATCGGATTGGTCAGCAGCTCTGGTAGTAATTCAATCTGTAATTCAAATATGGTTTTATTTATGCACTCATTCTAATACATTACAGTCTCTATGGTAACGACTAACACAAGGACTTGTATGATGGAGCAGATGTGCATTTGAAGGGATATTGTTGACATGTTGAAGTTTTCTATAAGGAAATGTTTATTTAATTAATATTTTTGGAAGAAGCCTCCAGTGTCAGTGCTTTGTAACAGTAAGTTTTCCAACATGGACTGAAAGTCTTCAGGGTGATTTTTTTTTCTCTCAATAACATAACATAAACTTCATTGTGATTAACTTCAGAAGAGAGTAAAAAGAGAGGCTGGTAAGGGAACACCTGTTATAGCATTTATAATATAAGTGATAACAGGAACTAATTTGTTTCACAGGCATGTCACAACATTAACTGCAACTATAAATGGATAAAAAGTATTTATTTTAAGTATTTAAAATATTAAAGTATTCTTTAATAAACAGTTGCAATAGTTGGCAAATTGCTGTGGTATAAGAGGAATAAAACATTTCATGGTAGGCTGACTTTTGAAATAATCAACTTGGTAACAGGTGGTTGTTGATTGTTTTCCTGTAACTGCACACCCACAAGTGTTTTATTCTTTACTTAATATATCCTACAATGTAGAAATAGCATTTTCGCTTTGTCTAATAAATACATTTGTGAACTCATGGTCAAAATGAGTGAGATATTATGGTGATATTATATGGAAGTGACAGAACCCGGAGCTGTTTTGTTCTTATTTTATTTATTATACTTATCAAACTTGTCACTGGTATTTCTATTCTCAATTTTTTTGTTCTGAAATACAGTATCTCTTCGAACATTTCCCTCACTCTCTCTCTCTCTCTGAATGTACATAAAGACAACACAAAGGCTAGTGTTACATTTCATTGGTGTTGGTTTTCATTTTTATTATTTAATTTTATTGTATGAATTCTTGTTCTCTCTTTAAAAAGTATTCAAAATATAGCAGTAATGATATTCATCTGATTAAATTAACAGTATCTGAAGTTTAGCAGAAAACTCTGCCCTTATACTTACATTTACAATAAACAGGGGTATGTTTTTTTTTGTTTTTTAATCAGAAAAACAAATGATTCGTCTGCAGTCAGACTGCATTTTAACGCTCACATGTCCACAAGTAACACCGGAATGATTCCAGGTGTTGGTAATAATAGTAATAAAGCGGTAATAATCTAAATGAACCTTGTATCTGCCTACGGTCAGTTAGAGGATAATTAATGACATGGATTGAAGTTTTCTGCATTTCAGTGAGCATACTTAGTGCTTTTACAGTTTGTTCCTGATCTAACAAGGGCCCCTGGTGGTCACTCGCAGCATGACGCATTGGGATAAACACCACTTCAAACACAGATCTGAGATCAGGAGTTTAACACTGCCATTTCTGACACATTCTGACATACTCTCTCTGTAGCTATGAAGTTTACAAAGTGCTACAGTCAAAAGCATCAAAGAATTTGCATTGTGCATTTGTGTATATTAGCTCCCTGTGAGCTGTGTCCTGAACAGTCAATGTGAAACAGAAAACAACACGTTTTCCCTGGAAGAATGACGCATGTATGATGGAGCCAAACAAGATTTTCAGGCTTTTCTTGAACACTGAGACAGAACTGGATGATAACATTTTGGGGTGTGGTGCCATTACGGAAAATTCACATTTTACAGTGAGGACCAAAAGAGACCACACTGCAAATCTGGGTTTTGTTTTGTTTTTTTCAATTGAAACTAGAAATAAACAGAAAGTTTTAGAATTAGGAAAAAAAATAATGGAAGGATGAATGGAAGGAAATAAAGGAAATGTTCAGAAATGGTCAGTACCATGAATATTCAAGATTCAAGATCCTGCACTATTTCTAGGCGCAAAAGGACAGATTTTCCTGCAGCTTACAATGAAGCAGTGTTTAAAAGACACTCCAATGGATAGATCTGATCTAACATGGATCATCAGATTTTACACAAATTTGTGGAGTTCATTAAAGCAAAAGCATGACATTCCAAATACTAAGACATTCTGAAATTCATGTAAATATTTATAAGATTCTACTTTTCACTCGAGTTATTGCTGATATCATCATTCATAATGAAAAATGTTGCATTAAACTAGAAAAGAATGCAAAACTGAAGCGCTGTCACTAGTGCTCTCAGCCTTTTGGACCCCACTGTACATGTGATCATATGTTTTTTCATGTTGATAAGTGAGTAATAGTGTTATTTTTGCACTGACTGCATGTGTATGGTGAAATCATTTTATCTTCAGTGATTGAAACTAATAAATCATGTACAGTATGTCAATACACATGAGCTGACAACATTTTGTTGTTTAAACTAGTTTTAATTAGTTGTTGTTGCCTTATGTACATAAAGAGAATTATAACAATTAACAAACACTTTTGCTGTACAGAGAGCTGTGGAGGAAAGATGGTAAAGTATCTGATATTGCACCAGGGGCATGGTGATGAACACTATAATAAGCATGATGCGTTTTGTGGTGACTCACCTCTATAAAAAAGAATGAGAAGGCTGTGGAAACCTACACACACGCGCACACACGCACACACACGGTCTTCGCTGACATGGCCTGGCCCATGTTGTGTAATAGGGTCCATCCTCTGACGTCAGCCAGAGACCTCTGCAGTCTCAGAGGAGAGAGAGGGAGAGACAGAGAGAGACAGACAGACAGAGAGAGACAGAGACAAAGAGACACAGAGAGACAGACAGAGAGAGAGAGACATAGAGAGAGAGAGAGAGAGACAGGGAGAGACAGGGTGGAGGTAGAGCTGATGCAAGTCTTAGGCAAACCCTGGGATTCCCCAATCATCAGTGTTATTTGGGGTTCAGACACTGAGCCATAAACACACATACACACATACACACATACACACACACACACCTCTTCACTGCATACTGGGGCTGCAGCCTTAATGAGATTCAGCCACTGCAGAACCTTATGCAACCAACCTGGACCACACACACACACACACACACACCCTGATGTGCACCTGACACTGACATACACTCACTCCCACACCCGACACACACAGAAACAGCAAACAATTAAAACATCACAAATATTTTTACATCCCGAAATATTAATTCGCTTTGTTTGCAATGCAAATGAAGAGCTTGATGAAAACTGTCTCATGAGGAGCCTGATTACTGAATTTAGCCGATCAAAGCAACAATAGCAGAGGAAAAAAAGGTCAACAGCTATTAGGCTTGCTTTTCTGAAAATCAAAATTGCCTTAAAGGTAATTATCGTCCATGCCCGTCTATCTGGCACACAGATAAAGAAATAAAGATTAGATATCAGCATACATTAATAAATGATGTTACTTCAGTTATATCCTTATATCCTAAACTTCAAACTGATTAGCAGCACTGCAACATAGACTGCAGTGATTTTCCATATATAATGATGTACGCTGTAATATGCTAGTAGTTCATTAAGGGTTATATTACTATTATATAACGAGTTGATAAAACTGTTACTAATTTAAAATTATACATAACACTCAGCGTCATATAATGCTCCGAATCATTTAATATTCCACAACCAAGAGCAAACATGCACGTCAATATTGATTTATTTGATTCAACATAATTATCAGCTCTGATATAATGAGTGTTTCGTTGTTTGTTTGTCCATTAGACTGTTTTAATTGCTCAAGATAATGAAGGAACTCATTAAAGGGATATAATATGCACACTACAGAATTAGTTCAGTATTAGTCATCACTCATAAACTCGCATGGCTCAACGCACAGACGCAGTAGGTTGGTGAAGAGCAGCACTCAGTGGTACAGCAGAGCATTGCACAGGACTGGAAATGTGCATAAGGCCACCGAAAATCATTCAGTCTTTAAGTATCAGCCCTGTAACATTTACTATGTATCACAGAATACAGTTTCTTTATCTTTTTTGGATAAAACTGTTAAGCAATCACACCTAGACATCATACTGTTTGGTTTGAATTTCAGCAGAGCACTTTATCCTGGTCAAAGTACATACAGTTAAGGCCAAAAGTTTGCATCCACCTAAGCTGAATAAATTCAGACTCATAAATTCAGAATTTTTCACAACTCCACGTTTCATGTTACCATATATTTCCTGAGTTATGTCAATTAGTGTATTCTATTCTATTTCAATAAGAGGTCATTTCAAAATAATAACCCAGAGACAGAGTTATTTCAGCTTTTATTTGCCATATTGGATTTTCAGTGGGTCAAAAGTTTACACACACTTTGTTAGTATTTGGTGGCATTGGCTTTTAATTGCTTGAACTTGAATCAGATGCTTTGGGTAGCCTTCCACAAGCGTCTCGCAATACTTTGCTGGAGTTTCTGCTCATTCCTCCTGACAGAACTGGTGTAACTCAGTCAGGTTTGTGGGCCTCCTTGCTCAGACATGCTTTTTCAGTTCAGTCCACAAATTTTCTATAGGATTCAGGTCAGGGCTTTGGGATGGAGACTCCAATACTTTCACTTTATTGTCTGTAAGCAATGGTGTTACAGCTTTGAAAGTACTCTTAGGATCATTGTCCTGCTGGAAGACTCAGTTGTTACAAAAGTTCTAACTTTCTGGCTGATGTCTTGAGATGTTGCTTCAGTATTTCTCCTTCCTCATGATGTCATCGATTTTCTGACGTGCACCAGTCCCTTTTCCAGCAAAACACCCCCACAGCATGAGAGATCACTGTCATGTTTCTCTTCGCTAATCTCTCAGAAATAATTAATGTAGAGCTTCTTTATATGTTTAGCAAATCTGGAGACTAGCCATACAAATTTGCGTTTAGATCGGAACTCTGGGATAATCGACTTGGAACTTTCCGAGTACAATGGATTGTAACATAAATCCCACTGGCACCACTATCAGCAGTTAGTTGAACAGCGTCGTGGGTAATGTAGGAAACTGTTAGGCAAATTGAAAATAAACTGTCTTGTTGATGACAGAAGTTTAAACTAAAAAAAACAAAAAAACAAAAAAAAACATTTCATTACCAATCTTATAAATCTTGGATGTCATTGAAGGTCACACGTTAATAAAGGATTAATATGCAATTCATTCAGGGTGGATTTTTCCTTTAAATAAGTTACATTTGCAATTTAAGTGAAACTAAAAATTATCTGCATACAAGTTCTCTCAGTGGCGGGCACAGTGGCTTAGTGGTTAGCACCGTTGCCAAGCATCTCCAAGGCTGGGGGTTTGAATCTTTCCTCCGCCCTGTGAGAGCGAAGTGTGCATGTTGTCCCGTGCTTCGAGGTTTCCTCTGGGTACTCCACTTTCCTCCCCAAGTCCAAAAACATGCGCTGTAGGCTGACCGGCATTTCCAAATTCTCCAGAGTGTGTGTGCGCGATGGTGTCCCCTGGGATAGGCTCCAGGCTACCCTGCAACCCTGTGTAGGATAAGCGGTATGGAAAATGGATGGATGGAAGTTCTCTCAGTCCTTTCAGTTAATAAAAAAATAAAGGCTGTTAAGAAAGAAGCCATGAGTGCTTTAATCATCTTTTTATTTCAGTACAGAGCAGCAATTCTTCCATTTCCACCTCATTCTTATTATAGTGGAGTATTGACTACTGGCACAAACAATATATTAGTGCTGAATATTGTCTCACTATTTAAAGTCCTATACACAAGAATAATGTTGGCGAATATGATGCAGGAAATATTCCCTAAAGAAAGAAGACAATATCTGCTGAACGTGAAATTAACTGGCATTACAATACTGTGAATACTATTTTCAAAGTTTTCTCTCTCAAAGTCCAAAAGTTCAATTTAAAATGAGAGTCGAAAGAGTGACAGAATATAGAACAGATGTATTGTTTCTTTACCACATGGGAATTAGCTTATGAAAAAGAAAATCCGGAGAAGTCATGTGTTACATTTTTATGATGTTTCCTCAAAATAACCTCTCATTTTTCTTACACTCTAAAGCTGACAAAAGAAATGAGAATGGATGCAAATTAAAAACAATTAATATTTACAATACACACAAGGTCCTTTTTTACAGCTCTCCTATTATAAAAGCGAGAAATATTCAGAGATGATGAAAACGGAGGGAGGGAAAAAGAACACCATTAAAGAGAGGAAGGCAAGCAAGCTCATTCTGTATAGTCAAAAGTATTCTAATATTTACATTTAGATTTTTTTTCCAGTAGAGTGTCCAGCTGAGGCCCTAAGTATGTAACTGCCCCCAATGCATATAATAATATACATTAGAGCAAACTTTTTGCAGCCCCTTTAACTGTAAAATAAATTCCAGTGCAGATTTAAATTATGAACAAATGCCAACTATTCAATATGTACAATAATAACTTGGCTAGATTGATTAGAGCAATAATTTTTTTTTTTTTTTACTCCTAGAGACCACATTAGGTGGATGAAAGTTGACTGTAATTATAGTTTTAGCTTAGGAAAGTTTGGATTGAACCCAAACAATTCGAATTACAAGTCAAACCAGCTAATAACAGGTAATAAATTATTATAAATTAGACTTTTCAGAGCCGCCAGAGCTTTTCTGTTTTATTTCAGTGAAACTTTGGCGCCTGCTGTTGGTTCTCTGTGGAAACTGCATGGCCCAGTTACTCAACTCAAAACCTAATCAATCCTGACATCACAGCTGGAGGCTCATATAAAACAACTGATCTGAAATCAGTATATACACTGTCTGCTAAGAGGCAAAACAGATTCTCATCTACATTTAGGCATCAGCTCTCAAGCCGATTTGACAGAATCCTGCCTGTGGAGAATTTAGATGCCATTTAAAATAGAGGCAATGAAACTTACTGTCAAGGGCTGTACTGCACAAAAATGTCAGCAGACAGACACAGTTTCTTTCCTTTAGTCCTAAGAATTAATCAGCCAAAGGGCGACTTTAGGAATATACAAGACTATTAGGGAGAAAAATTAATTAATTCCTTGGTTGTTCATCACAGTCCAATTCTTAAAACACAACCGTAATGAGCAGGATAGCGTGAGCTAGGCTCCAGATTGGATCATTTACTTAGCCTTCAGCAATGCTGTTTCCATTAATTCCATTATATCACACAAAAAAAAAAAACACACACAAAAAAAAATCTCATCACATGTAACACACAACATGGCATGCTGTAAACTGTCCTACATCTGAATAAATATTTCCACAGAACTCAATTCTACACTGAACTGAGTCGCATACTGTCAAGCTCACACTTCCATTAAAAGAAATAAAACGGCTAAAAAGCCATAATTTAATATGTAAACACATGCTTTTACCAGCAACTCAGATGTGCCACAGTATTCGCCTGATGCCACGACACACAGGCGGAGTGTCTTCTGATCGTACGCAGTAGAAATGAACGAAACGATTTGACATGATACCGATATCAGGATTAACCACCCCATGATACGCATCATCCTCTCAGAAAAGTGGAGTACTGATCAACTCCATCGCTAGTCAGAGTAGCTGACTGGATGCTGAAATGTTAACTCTTGTTTCTTTTTAAATCAAACTCATCACTTAAATTGTTTTGTATGGTCATGTGTGTGTCTGTGTGCCTCTCTGTGTGTCGCTGTCTGTTTCTGTCAGTCTGCGAGTCTGTCTCTGTGTCTGTGTCTCTAACTGTCTCTGTCTCTCTGTGTGTCTCTGTCCCTTGTGTTTCTCCGTCTGTGAGTCTGTCTCTGTCTAACAGTGTATCTCTGTCTGTCAGTGTGTCTGTCTCATTCACGTGGTATGTCTGTCTCTGTCTGTCTGTGTATGTCTTTGTCAGTGTATCTCCGTCTGTATGCCTCTGTCTGTCTCTGTCTGCCAGTATGTCTCTTTTATTTGTGTGTCTCTGTCTCTGTCTGTCTGTCTGTCTGTCTGTCTGTATGTTCCTATGTGAAAACCTCAAGTATTGTCACTAGGGACACACCGATTCGATTAGTATCGACACACCAAGCATCTGTCAGATCTGATACTGGCCTGAATCTGGGGATCAATACTGGATCAGATTTAATGTTATCTCTGAACTTAGCTGGAAATATATTTTAGGACGTGGATAACTCTGCAATAGAAGTTTGGAGAGAGTTGAACTGGATACATCAGGCCGTTCAGGACCTTCATGATGAGCTCAGTATCAGATATCGGTTAATGCTGACAGTGGTACCATATCGAAAATAGAAAACGTGGGATTGGGACATGTGCCTGTCCCTATTCTGCATGTCTATTATAAGCCTTCATTATTCTTATTATAATGGTAATATAAACCCAATGAGGTGGCTATTGTGTTAGCCGTAATGAACTGTGTTGTTCAGTGAGAAGACAGACATGAAGTGAAGCCTGACTGTTTCCAGCAACAGTTCCAATAAAGCCCTCATTAACAGCAAGAGCTTTTGGAGAAACAGAACCTCTCCCTAAGCGTAAATCTTTCAGAGCCGATGATGAGTAATGTTCTGTGGTATGGAGTGAAGACAGAGCTGTGCTTGCAGCCCTGAAATCCACCATTTACTTTCAATCGACTCATTATGCTTGCATGCGAGAGTCTCCAAAAGCTAAGCCAACAGGCTATGAGTCCATCCTTCCATCTCTCATTGTTTTTTTTCCTGCCTGCAAGTCCCACGTGGTATGTCCTACATGCTTAAAAAAGGAACAGTGACAGGAAGACACAATGTCCTAAAACATTGGGAAGTGGATGAAGTGTGTAAAGATACTTAAAGGGATCTCACTAAGAGTTAGGCCTACAGAGGATGTTTTGAGTAGTGAGAAGTCTGCACACACTCTCATACACACATTACAGCATTTTTAACCAATACAGAAGCTGAAAAATCTATAACAAGCAACAATGACCTTGCTGAGTGTGAGTGAAACAGTGTGTATCACACCCTATCTCCAAATGTATTAGTGTTTATAGTGAGGAGTATTACAAGAATTAGCCATGTGTGTGTGTATGAGTGTACATGTGGCCTTGGCTGGGATCTCAAGGTGGCGTCTCTGCGTTATTGCTGGTCGTGGTGGTGCTCTTCTTCTTTGTCTGCTTCTTCACCGTCTTAACTGTCTGGGGTATAACAAACATTACAAGAGGAAAGGAAAGAGAAGGAGAAGAAAAAAAGGAGAAGTTATTAAAAGTGTGAATGGCAACACACACATACACACAGACACCTCTAATATTAAATGTGCACATTTAATACAGCATGTTTCAGTGAAGTAGAAAAAGAAGAGGAGAGAGAGAGAGAGAGAATATAGAGCGATATAACTAAGAGCACAGAGCTGGTTGGCAGATCTCCCTGCAGCAGTGACTCCACAGTTTGACGACTACAAAAGCCAAAAACCGGCCGCCGTTTTCCACCATTTTGTGTGTGTGTGTGTGTGTTCACTGGTACCTCTGTCTTAGCAGTGGTTGGTTTCTTTGCTGCTCTCATGCTAGCTGTTCGCTTGGGCACTTTGTCAGCAGCATCCTCATCTGAGTGTTCCATCCTGCTATCTGATTGGTCGCCGTCAGACCGGGAACTAAGCTGTGATTCGCTGTCTGCCGGTATGGATGTGGCCCGTACTGAGCAGAACATACATACCCACACACACACTCATCAGACTTCTACTGCCATTCACTCAAATACTGGCACTTTCATCTCAGTTCTTAAGGGGTCTAAAACTCTGATTCAGTGCAACACATCCTAATAACATTATATGTCTTTCAGTGCATTATAAATACATCTCAGTATAAACATCTCAATATGGGATCTGATCTCAGTGTGTGAAAGATACAGCCCTGTAACCTTTATTAGGACTGGCAGGCACTGAGTTCATATCTCCTTCACTTAGATTGATTCACTAAAACTGGCAGGCACCGAGGCCACACTTTCATTACTAGTACTGACAGGTGCTAAAGCCATGTCTACAGCACTAAGCCTTACAGGCACATAGGCCACGCCTCCTTCACTAGGACTAACAGGCACTAACAAGAGGCACTGAAGCCACACCACCTTCACAAGGACTAACAGCCCCTAAGGCCACATCCGCTTCACAATAACTGACAGGCACTGAGGTCACACCTCCTTCACTAGGATGAACAACCCCTAAGGCCACATCTCCTACACTGAGAATTAATACACTGATACGTTATTCCTCCATTTTTTGCTTAAAAGTATGACATTTTGGGTCACGGTCACTCTGAAATCTCTAGACAGATGAATGAGTCACATGACTCTCTTATCCCAAATGAGGCTTATCATATAGCATACTACAGTGCACAAGTTTCCCTCTGAAGTTTAGGCAACTCTTTTTGTCTCCCCTTGTTTTTTCTTCATAGCCGTCAGACATTCAGCTCGCCATCCAACAGTTTCACAAAATGGTCATTGAAATGGGTGGCATTAACTACTCGTGAATGCAGCCTTGTCACTTTGTGCTACAGGCTGAACAGAATTGTCATTGATCTCATTACTATAACTGTAACCTCAAAGTTTAAAATCTTACAAGTGCACATTTGCAACATTTGGTTGAAAGGCAAATATCATAGTTTAGTCTGGGTCATAACCCTTTGAAATGAGCCTGACTTCAACAGCACAATCCTTTTTTCTCTCAGCACAGCCAGAGCACATGACCGGCCTAACCTTTTGTCTGTCTCTCTTTTTCTCTCTCTCCATAATCACATGCTGGTCACATCAGCAGCAGTATAAAGACGACGAGCTCGGACAATGGCTGCCTTGCTGAGCTCCACTCAGTGAATCAGCAGGTCTTACTCATGCTGTAAAACATCCTCGCACTACACACTCCACTCCGAGCAGGTTTAGTAAACACTAACGCCTAGACTCAGACTAAAAGAAATTCTAAAGCAAATTCTAATGCAAAATTCCCACTCACCAGCCTCTTTATTAGGAACACCTGAATCCCTGTACATTCATACAATCTTCTAATCAGCCAATCATGTGGCAGCAACAAAATGCATTTAACCACACTGATACAAGTCAAGAGCTTGAGGTATTGTTCACAACCATCAATAAGTGGCAGTTCTACAGGTGGAAATGCCTTGTTGATGAGAGAGGTCAGAGAAGAATAGACAGAGGGGTTTGAGCTGACAGGAAGGCTACAGCAACTCAAATAACCACTCTTTAAAGCCGAAGTGAGCAGAAAAGCATCTGCACAACATGTTCAATCTTGAGATGGATGGGCTACAACAGCAGAAGACCACATCGCGTTCCACTTAGAGAACAGGAATCTGAGGCTATGAGGATATGTAAAATGCCTGTTTAATATACAGTATCTACAATACAATCTTTCAAATTTTAATGCACTTTCCGTTTCTCCAATCACAGTAATTAGTGTTGCAGTATTTTAAACAAACATGCCTGACAATGATCATAAGTAATGATTTAGACTGGGCCTACATGTACACTTTGATATCACAATAAAATTAATCATTTAAATTGATTAAAATAGTGTTATTTATAGATCTGAGATCTGAGTGTGGAAATGTTTCAGTTAACAAAGTCAACAAAAAAAAACTCAAGCAGAAAAGTTTTTGCTTCTTCGGGATTCAAACTCACAATCCCTCATCCATGTGATATTAAAAATTTAACAAGATAAAAATGATAAGTGCGTGTGTGTGTGTGTGTGTGTGTGTGTACCTGTACGTGTTTTAGCACGAGGCAGTGTAGCAGCAGTGTGTGTTTCATCATCCAGCAGCTCCTCCTCATTCTGAATGAGCGTCAGATCCTGCAGACTGAAACTGCGCAGCTTCTCCGACAACACACCCTGACCCTGCACAACACACACTGTTACACAACTACATACACTGCACACACACACACACACACATGCACTCTTACCGGATGGTCAGCTCTAATTTGTCCAATAGTTGACAGGTACATTAGTTTGTCAGGACTATAAACACATCCAGACATTCTTTGTGTAGAGCACAAACGCCTTGCTCACCACTCCACTCCATACACACACACACACACACACGCTACTGTACTCTCAGACACCACAGTGTGCTCTTCTTCACCTTGGTGGCTGCAGTGACTGCTGCTGTGGCTGCGATATTCAGCCCCCTCTTTCCAAAGCGCATCATCGTCTCATAGCTACGGTCCTTTGCCTGGGCAATATACTCATCAATCTCCTACAACACACACAGACACACATACAGTTGTGAGCAACTTGTACATGCATGGCTAACAGAACAGATAAGGTCTGAGAAGTGAGACCTTTTCTTTGTTGGACAGCGTGGGGTGCACAAACTTGCGGTACAGGACGCTGGAGCCCTTCGTGTATGGTGACAGCAGCCAGATGACAAAAGCAATCTTCAGCTCGAAATAAAAAGGAAACCTGAGGAAACATCAAATATGTACTTCCCAGACTTATACAGCATACAAACAAGTATGCTACATCATACAACATTAATCATCTGTGAGATATTTTAGCAAACTAAACAAAGCAGTTGCCTTCACTGCACTTAGAGACACAGCAAACATATCAAACATAGAATCACTGGTGTAATTCCCCGTCAGCAGTGTGTGTGAAGGCCACTCACCAGGACAGTACCATATCCGTGATCGTCTCTGCTGTGGTAAAGAGCGCAAACACTATCCAGTACATCATCCATTTGACCTGGTGGACACACACAAATACACAACCGCATCACACAAGGCAGAGTAAAATCACAAAATCTCATCACCTGTAGCAACTCGTGGTTGACATGCAGTAAAGGTTTGGCACAGATGCACTCTGAGGATGCTCATATAGTGCAATTAGTCCGTTTGACTCAAACCCTGGTGTGTTTTCCCTCTTGGTGTGGTTCGTTTGTGCATGTGTAAACACAGCAATCATACTCATGTGTGGACTACAACAACCAGCCCAAGAGCGTCTGAGAGAGGTGGTCTCAGTCCAGTTCCAAGCAAACTTCACGGTTCAATTCAAGTGACAAAGAGCTTTAACTCTGAATCAACCCGGCTGCACAAAGTGAACGAAACATGCAATTTTTATAGATGCGAGCCGCTAAACTGAGCCATGAGGCACAAACTGAGCCAAAGGACAGAGCTGAAGCGCTGCAGAAATACCATGTGGTCTGGATATTTGGACACAAATGATTATTTAAGTCATTTAGATAAGTATTTAATGTTTTATTTAGCGCCGGATCCATGCACTACACACTTAGCAAAAGTTTACCATTTTCCATAGTCATATTTCTGACAAATAGATGAAAGTTTTGAGAGAAAGAAGAGGTATGAAAGAGGGTGTGTTTTTTAGCCCTACATGCCCTGCAGCCTAAGTATTTTTGCTTTTTGGTCTGTTTAACAGCAAACAAGCCAAAAGTATCAATTTTGCTCTGATTCGGACTCAGCAAATGGACTAATCGATATGAAAGAACTGATGTTTGCAACAATCACTAAATGTGTTTTTTTTTTTTTGTGTGTGTGTGTGTGTGTGTGTGTGTCTGACAAATCACAGACATGCCAGAAGAGCATGTCTGGGGGATGGATCATGATCCAGCAATTCTGATAATGTTTAACACATTACAAGCCCTATACCAGCAATATAACTAAAAATTTAACATTTTGACCAGATCATATACCCCTGTTATGAACCACCCAGTTTTCTCTCACACAGTTAAAGCTCACATGACTTTCAATAATATGGGAATGTGACTGCAAACATGTTTTTTTTTTTTTTTTTAGACACATAAAGCCACCACTGTCATAGGGCGTTGTCATAGGGCAAGTTGAATGTGCTTGGAGGAAAGCATGTGACCAGAGAAATGTCATGATTGGCTAGTGTCACACTAATCAACAGAGGGATAATGGTAGGGAGGGATGGCCTGAGAATACAGCCAATTATCCTCTCTCTCTCTCTATCTCTCGATCTGCTGAAAATAGGGTGAGACTTTAGACCGCTGTGCCACTTAGAATCCACCAAAAAGCCTCTTTTAATGGAGGAATGGTGACCATGCCACAAAATGGCATCAGTGCCTGGGTTGCCAAAATGTTTCCATGGTAACCCAAGAGAGGAAACGTTAACTTGAAGCATCAAACCCTAAACAGTGACCTGGCTTTTCATATCAAAAGTTTTAAATAAATCCTTTTTTTTCTTTTTTCAACTTTGTAACAGTCAGTAAGTTTTCCACCACGTGAAAATCTTCAAGACAGAGGACTTTGAACGATCTGGTTTCTTATTAACGTGACAAGCTGTATGTTTTTATCTTATTAACTTATGTCATACTTTAATGAATAAAAAATTTAATTGTTCTCAAACTGCTGTTGTATAAAACGAATTTTACAAAATTCAGGGTCTTAAGAGTAACTCCACTTTGCATTACAATGCATCACAACACCTTGTTGTTGATTATTTTCCTGAACTGGCTCATGTTATTTAAAACCGTTTGGTATCAAATCAGTGAGCAGCAAATGATTCTGTGGCAGATCATCAGATCTGTAGATGAGTTTGGCAAACAAATAGAAGGTCAGATGCTGGAATACTCACATACTCCTTGACGTTTTTCGTCTTGACTGCTTTATAGGAGGAATAAGCTGGGTAGAGGGTCCCAAATGCCAGGCTGATAGAGAGATAGAAATGTTTAATCATTAGTTCAGGACAGATACACTGTGTGTTCCAGTAAACTCATTCCAGCTCAGCTTACAATCATAGATATGAATTAGATGTCTTACATTTCAGCAAAAAGCATCTTGAAGTAAAATGGAGAAACCTGAAGCACAACGTCTATTGCAAAACCTAGGTTTAAGTCAGAAATGGCAAATATGCCAGAAAGCAAATCTGAAGCTCCCAGCTCTCCCAGTGAAGGAGGCATGGGCTTCTTTCAATGGCCAGGGAAGGAGGTGTGTCCTCTGTGCCAGTCAGTCCCAGTAAAGGAGGTGTGTCCTCTGTGCACGTCAGTCTCAGTGAGGGAGGTGTGTCCTCTGTGCACATCAGTCTCAGTGAGGGAGGTGTGGCCTCAGTGCCCATCAGTCCTAATGAGGGAGGTGTGGCCTCTGTGCCCATCAGTCCTAATGACGGAGGTGTGGCCTCTGTGCCCATCAGTCCTAATGAGGGAGGTGTGGCCTCTGTGCCCATCAGTCCTAATGAGGGAGGTATGGCC
>CM075009.1:5157922-5172669 GCA_037576675.1 Pangasius sanitwongsei | reverse complement strand
ACATCTTGATTGTTTTATTTCAAATCCACTGTGGTGGTGTATAAAGGCAAAATCACAAAAGCTCTGTCATTGTCCAAATACTTCCGGACCTGACTGTATATATACACACAAACACACATATACATACATACATACACACACAATATGTAAAGTCTAATCTTGTTTATATTGAATACAAAGCTTAATGAGCTGTAATGATCTTACAGACTCATTATCTAAGTAACAAGTCCAAAAACAATGTCAAAAATCAGACAAATCCAGAATCATGTCAAATCATGAATGATCCAATCCAGCTAACTCAGTAATCCACGTACGAAGGTTGGGGCCTAGGACTGTAGTGAATAGTTTATAATGATACAAGACACTGTACAGCTTAACAGCTGAGGAGGGACAACACAGGACTAAAGCTGGGTTGAAGAAAATTTTTTTTTAAAAATAAATAAAAAATTAAAAATTAAAAAAAAAAAATTAAAAAGGCATGGTGAAATAAATTCTACACAGCTGGACAAACACTGGACATTGGGGTTGTTGCAGGGAGGAAAAAAAAAAAAAGTGACACTGTGGTGTACTCTGGTGTCGAAAACACTGAATGGAACTCAAGTACACACTTTGCTGATCATTAGACCTTCACTGCAGCACAATGAATAAGAGACTTTTTTTTTTTTTTTTTAAATGGTGCTTATGAAAATAAAGTTAAAACACTGTCAAAAGTAATAACATAACCACCACCACACACATTCACACACTGTGAGTGCTTACCATTTTCATGATCATCATTGCCCTCAGGTATCCCCACATACACCATCACGTTAACAGCATCAGACACATCCAGATGCAGGTTAGTGGTGCCGACCTTCCTGTCCTCTGTTGATATCAGACCTGAAATTTAAAAAAAAGAAAGAAAGATTAGAAAATGCAAGAAATTCTAATAACTAATCCAAGCCAAAAATACAGTAATAATCATACAGCACAATGAAAGAATATAAAGTATTACCAAAGTTTTCAATTTTAATATTGAGTACACAGTTAGAAAATAATCTACACAAAAAAAACATACCCACAACAAACAAGCCACAGATATCCATGTGCCAGAAATGCCCTTTCTCTTACCATAGGCGTTGTACATCTTGGGGCCCAGATCCGGCCGCACAAAGAAGTTAGGAAGACGGGATGCCAGGTTTAGTCGTCCATCTCTCTTTGTATACTCAGGTAGAGGAAGGTTCTTCATGAGGTCATCAAATCTGAAGGCAGAAGACAATGTTTCAGAGTGTAAATGTATAAAGAAAATCTCCCTAGCTTAAATCTCAGCGAAGTCATGAAGCGCTTACCGTGTAGGCATCATGTCTCGGAAATCTTCTCCCGGAGGCCAGTCTTTGAGTTTCAGTACCATTGCCTGCCCATCGGCACCTTGCAACCGTTCTGCAGAATCCATACATACGTAGCTCAAAAATCAACACAAAACCCTTCTACAATGCTGAAGATAATATAAATGGTGCCTTGCCACCAAAAATGCAGAATGCAGAGTTTTAGCTAATAGCCTATTTGCAGGTTAACATCAAAGTGTACATTCTACATCCCCACAATCACCTGTATTTGGTTAAGCCAAGACAATCTTGAATCAGCATTTTTAATACCCAAATTCTGCTTGTACCCATTAAATGCATTCACTTACTGGAGATGACCTGGAAGCCGTCCCAGAAGTCTCGGACCTTGACGTCAGAGATGATTGCGCAGTTCCTGCAGTTGACGAGATCTACATCCTGATCTCCGAACTCCTCACTGAAAGCTTCCGGCATCCACAGACCACTGTTAAGCTTCTTGTGGATGCCTGACACCAGCACCGGCTGAACAAAGAGACAAAACATTAATTGGCATTCTCGAGTACTGATCCCTTTCATGAGTACTGAATCACTCCTCGAGTGTCACACCGCCTCCTCAAATGCTGAACCCCTTCCTCAAGTGCTGAAGCCCTGCTGTTGCACTGAACACCTGTAACTGGAACACCTGCAAAATACTGGACCCTGTCCATCCCCAGGTGCTGAATCCCCTCCTCAAGTACTGAACCCCATCCTCAGGCGCTGAATACCCTCCTCAAGTACTGAACCCCATCCTCAGGCGCTGAATACCCTCCTCAAGTACTGAACCCCATCTTCAGGCGCTAAATACCCTCCTCAAGTACTGAACCCCATCTTCAGGCGCTGAATACCCTACTCAACAGCTGAACCCCATCCTCGAGAGCTGAAGTGCTGCTGTAGTACTGAATCCCCTGGAGCTGGAACACTTCTTCAAGTACTGGACCCCACATCGGATATTAAACCCTGTCCTCAGGTATTAAACCCTGTCCTCAGGTGGTGAACCCACTTCCTCAGGTTCTGAGACCCTCCACAAGCACCTTACCTAAAAATGACCATGGCATTCACAGACAAATCTGCTGCTTACCTGGCCCTGTTTCCAGCACTCCCGGAAGATTTTCCAGTTGTTGCTGTTGCTGGGGTCCTGCAGGCAGAGGAGACGGCCATCACATAGCCACGTGTGAGAGGTGTGGGGATCGAGCACGCTCAGGCCCATCACCCCTTCTCTACGTGTAACACTGCCCGACTCACTGCCCTCCGTCGACCCCGAGACACGGCGACCCTCTGCTTTCTTGTTCTCCACCACAGAGGCAATGATGTGGTCTAGGATGGTAGGTAGACCTCCCTTTGCTTTATCAGCCTGCCCGGAAGGAAGAAAGGAAACTGATCACTCTTTCCCACCAAGGTTCAGTCATGCAGCAGCAAGTAAAATGTGCTCCTGTTATAAATCCAACCTGTCTTGTCATTTTCAGCTAGCCTTCCATTACTGGTATTAAGAGATTACCGGCCTAGGTAGGCTACATCAATGACAGCTACAAATGTCCACAGAGACATTTTTAAAATAATCTGGTGTTTATATTAAATAAAATAAGAATAAGAAATATAATTTAAGACTCTGCACACACAAATGTCAAGCAGAACATCTACTCACCCCAGCTGAGGAGGAAAATACTGATGGAAAGGGGACTCCACCATCAGGGACCTGGGGCAGTTTGCCTGGGCCAGAGTTGAGCAGGTCCCGCAAGCTGGTGCCCTCGGCTTTGGGCTGGGTTGGCCCAGAGCCCAGTAGTAGGCTGTTAAAGAGCTTGGGAGTGGGGCCTGCTGGTTTGGATAGAGTGCTGAATGCATCCAGACCGAAGGGAGCACGAGCATCACGATTCATCATGGCCCGGAGGGAGCCGGAGTCTTGAAGGACAGACCAGGAGTGATGAAAAAATGGGACATTACCAAATGTATTTCTGCAATGTTCAATTTGTTTAAGCATCATATAAAAATGACAGCTTGCACCACACAAATGTATGGAAATATCATATAAACATAGTCAAACTTTCAGATGGTACAAAGCAGCTCACCTTTAGAGTCGTCTTTCGCCTTCTGTGTGGCTAGGTCAGCCAGCCAGTGCAGAGCAGAGGAGGAGTTACCCTTCATATCTTTAGAACCGGGGGTAAGGGCACTTGCAGGCCCTGCTGTGCTATTGTTAGCACTGCCGCTGCTGCCAGATGTATCAGCACTGTTTCCCTCTGCACCGGGTTCTACTTTCACTGCTGCAGCTGTCACAGGATCCCCATCTGGACGAGGTGTTGCCGAAGTGGACGCAGCCCCGTTACCTGTACTAGAGGCTGTACCTGACTGCAAAATCAAAAAAAAAAATCCTAAGTAGGTTGGCCAAATTCCTTCTAATATTACATTTACATTATAATTACATAAAAGACTTAGCAGTAATGCTACCCTATATATTGACATCACAAATTACAGAAGACAGCATTGCTTTTTTTAAACAACAAAAAAAAAAAATTCAGAATATAGCCTCTCTGTGATTATCAAACTTTACTGCAGATAAATCGGCAACATCTGAAACAATAACATCTGTGTCAGTGATATTCAGATAGATTATTACATGCCCCAATACCCATTTACAGTCAGACCAAATTTCAAACATTAAAAAAACAGGGGAAAAAAATGTATGGACTAATGGAAGAAGACTAGAAAACAGAACATGGAGTTTTATGTACATTGTTTGCTTTCTAATGCTCCATGTTAATGAAAATCTGCATAGAATTCAAAGAGTGAAATTTAATACTGATACAAAAGCTCTAATATCGATACAAATGAGTGAGAACATCCCAACATGTGGAACATCCCAAATGTGGAACACTTCGTTTAAAATAAATAAATAAATAAATAAATAAATAGATAGATAGATAGATAGATAGATAGATAGTACTTGTGCAAGGCCGTTGGGCGCGTTGGGCCGCGCCACAGGTTTGGTGTGCCGGCTGGTGCAGGGACAGTTGGCTTTAATTCCCCACTTGCCTCGAGCTGCGTGTACCATGTCGCCTATATTGTAGAGTGCTATGAGGAGGTAAAAGACAAGTTAGCTAGCACTGCAGAGCACAATACACTAGGTATGAGACCAAATATCACTGTCACAAATATCGTGATACAAAATACTGGGGAGACAAATTTGCTGCTCACATGTATGCAAAGTGTATCGCAATATTTCCATTTAATATTCATTATGGGCTCTACCGCTACTTACACACTAGGCGGCAGCACCAGAGGTAGTAGCATACGGTGCACGAAAGTTGCGTCGGAACCTTACTGTCTCAAAGCATGCTTACTTGATAGCTCAAAAAGTTAAAAAAAAGAATACTGAAATGGCCAATAGTACACTATTCACTGCTCAAAACACTGCTCGACAAGCTGCTCAACTTTTTTCGCAGTATCAAAAGTTTACAGCAGAGCCGTAATCCCTCAAATGTACGTGCACTCTTGTTTCTACCAGGGCAGGCTTGAGAGTGTTTTAAAATCAACATCTGTGTTGCACTGATGTAACAGCTGCACTGTTCTAAGTCACACTCATGTCTAAAAACAACTCCAAAATCACGTTGTGCGTTGCTCTGGCAGTGGTGTAACCAGAAATTAATTTCGGAGAAATGAGGAAATATATAAAATAAAATCATAAATGTTTTTCTCATATATACAGTTAAATTAGTAAGTGTGAGGCATTTCAGGTGGATGTCAGACAGCAGTAGGAGTGATGATGACTCGGATTTGTTATTTAGCCTGATCACTTAAGGCACAATCTACTGCCAAACAATCTTCCCATGTTAATAACCTCACCATTAAATATATTTGTGACACTGACAAAGATTAAAATAACGCGTTAACAATAGAGAAAAAAAATGACACCTTATATTATAAATCCTGATCTACTTTCCTTACAATACAACGCAATGATATTTGTTGAGATGATATTTGCAGAGATGATTTGTTGTCATTATAAACGTATTCAAATTTAACATTCTATTTGTGTCAATGTCATCTCTCGTGAAGTCTGTATCAGGATACAGCTTATATCACATATCATGGCCTTAGTAAATCACCTCATGCCTATAACACACACACTGTTGCTTAACAAACTAGAAGTTATTGAACCGCAGTGCCTACCTGTGCCAGGTATAATCTGAGTAGGCATGAGGTTCTGGGGTTCATGAGGCTGGCCTTTTGCACATTTCAGCCAGGAGAAGACTTCATCATCCGGGCCGTCGTCCACATCTGCATGAGCAGTGGAAATAAAAATGAAAGTAATTATTTAAAAACAACACAGTCAGCAAAGAACTCACTTCACTCAATTAGCTACCATATAGTCATGCTCACCATCACGTGGCTGGTTCTTTCGTAGCCGGTAACAATCTAAGCATACACCAAAACCACATTTGCGACACACCCAGTGGATGTTGAAGAGAGTCGTCTCACACACATCACACATCTCCCTCACACCCCTAACTGCCCTCTTCCACGCCACCTTTTCTGCTCGAACACAGACACAATGCATCAACACACAGGCAAGAGGAACAACTGTTGCAGTCCAGTCAACCGGTGATTCAAAAACTTTCATTTATAATATCCATAATGAACAAATAGTAACTTACGATGAGGTTCCACCATCATCATGGCCTCTTTCTCGGACATGACGAGTTGGCAGAACTGGTCACCCACGTTGGCCAGAATGTACTTGGATGTGTCCAGGTCAAGGCCATCCTGTGCATTTGGGGAAGGCAGCCATAAGCCCATGGCCAAGCTGTCACTCTGCTGTGGGGTCAGGAAGCCCTCCACACGAAGCACCCCCTTCTTTGTGAACGCTAGCCTGGGTATAGAAAAACATAGGTTTAACGTGGCGTCACGGCTAATAATTTGAGCAGGCTTGTGCAGGAGTCTTTCAAATCTTAAATCTCTACTGAATCACCAACTTCCATGCTAGAAAACATAACCAGCAGCAGGAAACTAAAAACTGGAGATCCATTATGTATCACAAAAATTATATGGCTCTGTTATTGGTCTGGATACGTTTTTAAAGAAGTTAAAACAAACTGCACCTTTACATATCCAGATCCCACACATATATACTGACCTACGGAAGTGGAAGAAGCGGCAGGCCACGTTGGGGTCATCATCCTCCAAATCCTGCTCACGGGATTTACGGTAGCGCTCAAGGCGACACTCTCTGCACTTGTGTAGGTGTGGAGCCACGTTTATGCAGGAGCCATCCTGCAGGAAGGCTTCACCAGACTGCTTCAGACGCCGCACCTTATTCTGGTCCTTCAGTACTGACTGACCAACTGCAACACAGTACCACAACAGACTTCGCTCACTAGGGCTACTCATGATCCGCATTCTTGCTTAATAATCCTCCTTAAAAACACTATTTTATTTGATAAATTACTATTTTCTTCACTAGTACAACACTTGGCAACATGAAGTTGCTTGGTAACTATACAAATATGGGGGGGGACGACAGTATGTAATGGAAAACCCCAGTGATCCATTAAGACTACCTTTAAAGGGTTTGCTCCTTGGTCTGTTCTTAGCACCCTGGGCTTTGGTCTTTTGCACATCAGACCCGTCCGCAGATGCCGAGTGCATACCATGCTTTTGGGTTTGTTCAGTGGCGTCTTCAGCCTCACTCAGGTCAGACAGATCGCTGTTTGTACTGGAGTCCGAGTCCCGTTTGCTTGACTGACCACGATCATCCAGAGAGAAATTCTGCGACGCTTGGTCAAAGAGCATGGGGGCTGCCTGACCCTCTGCAAACACGCTTTCAGTATTGACGAAGGCTCCAGTCCCACCATTGGTGGCGTCTTTGTTATGTTTGGCCACTTGGTCATCTTTGTGCTGCGACGTAAAAGACGCAGCAGACGAGGAAGAAGAACAACTGGCAAACTGGGAAGATAGGATTCCTTTGGGAGGTTCGACCATGGTGAATAAATTTGATTGGGCATCATTGGCAGGTGGATCTTGGTTAAGAATACTGGTGCTGCCTGCAAGCTGAGGAACGGACACTGACGAGGACAGATTTGGAGTGGTCAACCCGCTAAATGGACTATTCGGGACTGCTCCAGTATAAGCAAGAAATGGATTAGCCTCTTTCGAGGCTGCCAGGAACAGGTTCTCATGAGGTTCTGAACCTTTGCTGCCTGAAAGCAGACCAAATCCACTAGCAGGACTAGCACAAGTAGCATTTCTCATACCAGTACCAGGACTAGTCAGTGCAGCGGAGCCCAATCCCAGAGAGGTCCCGAGCCCTAAAGCAGGTTTAGAAATGTCCCCTGAACCCAAAACAGGGCTACTGCTAACAGCTGGCAGGAAACCAGGGGCCAATTTCCCCAGTGTCTCTCCTCCTGCTCCAAATGATTTGTTTATTAGAATTCCATTACCTGCTGGCTTGACATCAGGCACTTTGGGCTGCTCTTTCACAGATGCCAGGCAACCAGCTGGTGCAGAACCAAACAGTCCTGCAGATGCAGAGGCAACAACGGCCTTTTTTAGGCCCTCAGAAGCAGCGGCAGGCTTAAAAAGGGTCGGTGGCTCCTTGCTGACATTTTTCGCCAAGGCTGTGAAGTAGTTAGTGTCCTTTGACTGGCCTTGAGTGATGCCTGGGTTCTGAGTCTGCGTCTGAGACATACACTGAAAGAATAAGTTCTGTGATGGATTAGATGCCTGCTGCTGAGGTTCTTGTGGTTTAGCAAAATAAAATCCAAAGGACTCCTTGTTCTCCTGGGAAGCTCCATTTGTCTGTGCAGGGATGTCACCAAACACAGCCCCACTGGTCTGCTTAGACTGGGTAGGACTGACTGCCACAGCAGCGAGAGTGGCTGTCTTGGGTGTCTGGGGGGGAAAAAAATCCTAAAATTATCTCCTTATGAACATTCAAAGGGCTCAAATCAGCACAAATTTGGCACATCCAATTTTGAGCAGGAAAGACTGTCTGTAGTCAGAATAGCAAAAATAAATAAATAAATAAATAAATAAAACACCATGAAATACAACCCGTTCAGTTTTTTGATACATGGCCAATCTACGTATGACTAGATAAATAAGATATATACGCATTTAAGGAGTTATACTTGATCTGCTGTATGAACAGAGTCTCAGAATCATTAAAAGAAACCAAACAACACTGATAAACTGAAGCATCGACATGCTTACCTGGCTTGCTTCTGGGAGCGACCCCCAAACAGGTGCTTGCTGGTTGAGTTCTGGGGTTGCAGAAAGGACCACGCTGGGAGCGTTGTCCTGGGAGGGTGAAGAGATGGTGACAGGGCCTGGGGATATCAGAGGAGCAGATCTGGGAAAGGCTGAAAGAACTCCATCATCCCTTTCAGGTCCCAGGGCTGTGGAAGTGACCTTGGGTGCGGGAGCTCCGGGCACCAAACTTGGCATCTGACCCAAAGATGGAAAAGTGGTAGAAAAGGCAGATGGAGCAGGCTTCAGAGGAGGCGGAGTCAAGGTGGATGTGGGAATTGTTGTGGATGCCGGAGAACCAGTTTTGTCTTGGCTCAGGGTGGCATTGCCGTTCTCCTTAATGACACCAGTAGACCTGCTGCTGGAATGGTCCTGCAGAGAAGAAGTGTTGTTAGCACTGCAGTTAGCTGAACCTTTGCTAGCAATGGTGTTCTCCCCCCACCTCCTCCTACTACATCCCTCGCCTCCAACATAACCACTGCAAGCGTGTCTCTGCCCCTTATTACCGTTGAGTCGCAGTCTGCCGTCACTGACCCGCTGTCAGTCTGGCCATTTGGCTCAATCTCCCCTGTCCCTTTGAATCGTTTCAGGGTCACGTCCTCGTCTCCTTCAGAAGCTGTCCGACGTCGACGCCCACACTCGCCCTTTGCCCCATCTGCCTCCTTCCTTCGTCGATCCTGAAGACCGTAGAAACACATCTGTAACAGCAGCCTTTGATTCGGCAGCGCCAATAAAATCATCACGTGTAGCAAAAGTGGTGTACCTCATCTGTTAGCTCCACAGCAAGCGTTACATGAATGACTCGTGGATCGACTACCTGGGTCTCTTCTCTCTGAAATGTAAAAAAAAATCTCCGCAATTTTCCTTCAATTTTCCTTCCTACTAATCCACCTTTCTTAATTTAAAATAAAAAAAAAAACCATGTACACAAGATGACGACACAATACCATGGCAGTGGAAGGGATATGATGAGAATAACACAAACCTGGTCCATGGTTATCTCCATAATGTGTGTGACAGGATCATGCTGAGACACAAGCCCCTGCGCCCACGGTTCTTCAAATTCTGGCTGGTACACCTGCACCCTTCGGCCCTGGATTGTGTACGTCCCTATTAAAGCAAAAAGACAACATGGACACATTTTGTCAAATGGCCATATCTGTTTGAGATGAGCTACAATAAAGCTGAAATAAAATGCTGCGTGTCATTTTACAGGTCAATGCCGCTGACCTTTTCTCAGTATCTCCTGCAGCTCGGAGTCCCGGTGCCAACTGCTGATGGCTGCTTGGAGTGCTGGCTGCTCCTGTAGGAGTGGATGCCTCACATCCTTCTCAGCCTGCATAGGAACAGATCACCTGACCCTGAACACCAGTCTCATGTTTACACAGGCAGAAGCTATGATAGCAAACCTGTGTTTCAACCAAAATCCCACTGGACAGTTGTTGGGGCTAGATTAAAATACTATTTCTGCTTTAACCATAATTTTACTTTGGCCGAGCTATTCCTTCCATACAGGTATATCTCACGAAGGACTGTAATGTAGCAGTCATGTAGTATTTCATAGCCAACCTCAAATCTCTGCAGTGAACTTCCACTAGGGAGAAATTCCAGCTTTCTAGTTCCGAAGAACTCAACAGGAACCAGGGATCCTAATCCGACACGGTCCACGAGTGGTTGAAACACCTGGAGGAACAGCAGGAGTTCAGCACTTCAGTAACAGTCAAAAAGCTCCCAGGAGTGGCAGATATTCTGCAAATGAGTTGTTCACAACAGATAAAATGCCAAAAATACTTATTTGCAATATTGTCTCACTTGCACATCCTGTTTTCCTTCCACAGTCTTAAAGGCTGCGTTAATCAAGCAAGGAATCAAACACAACGGGGTGTATTTAATTTTCCCCCAATCCAATTCACTTGCTTCATATTACTGTATTACTACATGAACACAACTTATGGTGACAGACATGCTACAGATCTTGCATGAAAACAAAGGACACAAAAGATTTTAAAGTTCATCACCATTACAGCTGTGACTTTTCATATAATTTAGCAACAAACATGTGTTTAGAGATGGCTAAACCACCAAGAATTCTCAGTATCGGACAATATGACATGTAAGGAATTGATAAAACCCAACTAGACTTGCTGTTATACGAATATAATCAACGATAGGGAGGTGTGATGCAGTCCAACACAAAGTGTCAACATTACTGTAACAATGCGAAGCTTGGGTGTCATTAGTCTCTAAATAATTTTAGCAAAATATACTCCAATTATCCTGTAATAAAATTCGTGAAAAAAAAACCATATCACACATCAGTCTGCTTCAAAACATTAGCTCGGTATCCAATTTGTGCATATGTTGTAAGGCTGTATGTTAACGTACTGTATGTCATGTCTACCAAATACAACACAGCTCTATCCTTCTGTGTTCCATCGAGCCAGCGCACTAACCTTATCACACTAAGAGCAACCCCAGGCTACTTCACTAAACAGATTTGCGCTGAGAAGTAAAAACACAACGGACCAGCAGACTCCTGGCTATGTCTGTACACTCACCAGGGCAGGCCAGTGGCTGGGAGATGTTCCTCCGGCTGCAGGAATGGACGAGTCGCTTACGGGAGCCCACACAATGGTGTTTTCCATCAGAGCTGCTCGAACCTCTTCTCCGTACACCTGCACCCAGGAGCGCTGCCTCCAAGGGCTGTCCTCAAACTCCAGGAACACCTATGGAGCAAGTGTGAGTTTCATTTACGTCCTGCATCAGTGCTGCAATCGCAAATGAGGAAAATGAGAATCATGTCTATGTCGAAATGGGTATTAAAAAAAAAAAATTCTAACTACCAAAACAGAGACACAACTGAGAAAAATCCTGTACTGGTTTAGAAAAGTCTAAGCTATTTCCTCCTATACCTTTTAACAACTCTACAGCAGGGATCATATTCTATACATCTATTAGAGCTCTGAGAACAGCTATTGGGGCTGATACTGACCTGAAGTACTGGATCAGTACTAAACCGGATTTAATATTTTCCCCAATCCATGCTAGTCGTGATGTCGGACATATTACAGATCTTGCACGTAAACACTGAACATGGCTTATTTTTAAGCACGCCACCATCACACCTTTTATATAATTTGGCGACCGAGAGGATGTCCTTATCGGCCAGTATGACAAATAAGGAATAAGATACTTGGAGATGTGCTGTTATAGGTAAATAATCAACAACTGGGTGGGGTGACACAAAGCAGAATCACCGTTACCACCATAAATCATTTTCCTATAACAGCATGTCTCAAAGTTAGTTATTCCTCTTATACCACAGCAATTTAACAATTACAATTTTTAATTTATTAATGAATGACATAATACTCTGTATCCGTTTGTCGTTACATGTACCGCTGTGAAACGTCCATAAAACAAGTTAGTTCCTGTTATCACTTACTTTACAGCCAGCCTCTCTTTTCACACTCTAAGTTAATAGGACAAAAAGAAATTAAAAAGACGCTGCTCGTCATAATACCGAGAAACTATTAAAAAAAAAAAAAAAAAGCGCACTGTCTCCATACAAAACGATAACGCATTAGAACGAGCACACTAATAGAAGCATGTGATTTGAATGACAGTCGGCACTTCTGTCAGAGTTGCTCTTACAGAAAATTAACAGATTGCAGAATTCAACAGTGCTGTGGTATAAAGACATTAGATCAGAAACAGAAAAAGTGTGATTGGCGAGTTCTTACCTGATACTGACATCCTCTTAACAGAAGCTTGTAGGGAACAGATTTGGTTAATAGGTTATGCGGAACGTCACCTCGGGTTGTCTGGATTGTGTCAATCAAAATAACATAAAATACATCAATGAATCAGACGGGAAAATACACTATATAGTCATAAGTTTGTGGACACCTGACCATCACAACCATGTCCCTGTTATAATAAGCTCCACTCTTCTGGGAAGACTTTCCATTAGATTTTGGAGTGTAGCTGAGGGGATTTGTGATCATTCAGCTACATTAGTAGCTGACCGCATTAGTGAGGTCAGGTACTGATGTCAGGTGAGGAGGTCTGGGGTGCAGTCGGCGTTCCAGTTCATCCCAAAGGTGTTCAGTGGGGTTGAGGTCAGGGCTCTGTGCAGGACACTCGAGTTCTTCCACTCCAACCTTAATACACCATGTCTTCATGGAGCTCGTTTTGTGCACAGGGGCACTGTCATGCTGGAACAGGTTTGGGATCGTCTCATTAGTTCCGCTGAAGGGAAACTGTAATGCTACAGCATACAAAGACATTCTATACAATTGTGTGCTTCCAACTTTGCGGTAACAGTTTAAGAGTGAAGACCCAGGTATGAATGTGATGCTCAGGTGTCCACAAACTTTTGGCCACATAGTGTATGTTCAAGCCAATCAGTTATGGATCCAGCATTTCAGGCCAGTACAGACCCAAACACCGACACTCAGTATCAGATTGGTGTATCCTTAAACATTCTCTGAATAGGATAGATGAATGAACACAGGCTGAGGTGATTTTTTCTTATCTGATTCAGCCTTTTGTTGTTGTTGTTTATGTCAAAACCAGTCAACCTTCTATGGTTAAATTTCCAGCCATTCTAACTGCAAAAACGGGTTTGTAGGGTGCCAAGACACACACAAGGCATAGTGACTCATTTATTATTTACATTCATTTAAAAAACGTTGCATATATAGCTTTAAATCAGTTTTGTCACTCTTTCCCTCCGCTTACACACAAAGACAGTTTTTAGTTTTCACCTCCAGTCACTAGCTAACTAGCTTCCTTCCACTAGCAAAAAAAAAACAAAAAAAAACAGTTATTTAGATACACAAACCTAAAACAAATACTGAATTAAATATCTAAATTACACGTCTATGTATATATTATTAGAGTGTGTTTTGTATTTCTGGACTAATGTTTAGAGTAAGTTTGTGGGGCCTGTGACTGGTTATTTACACTGTTAGCTCACTTAGCAGGTCTGTCTTATAGCTAGCTAATGCTACACATACAGTATTATCATGAATGAGCTTCGTCGAAAATTAGCTCAGAATTAAACATTCAACCGTACTGGATGTATATAGAGTAAACAGAGAGCACTTCCATATTTTTTCTCTTTAGGTTTAGCTTTCAATAAGGGTATATTTTTAACCCGAGCCCTGTCTGCTGCTGCTGTTTGCTGTTAGTGGCCGCATCCCAAACGGCTCAGTGCTCACTGTATAGGCGCACTATACATGGTGTCAAATAATAACACACACAGCCTATGTAGTGGACTAAACATCACAGCAGCAGCCATTTGGGACTCGGTCGTTGTTTCTTTTTGGCTTCATAACCTCTCAGTTGCAGTTATATATGTATATTTTTTTTACTTCAAATTTTATTCCAGCTCTGCTACTTCCATCCCATTCTTCTTTTATGTTTATTGACCCTAAGTTTATTTGGTGTTGTTTGCAGTTTCGTACCTCAACCCCAGGACTCGCCAGCCCGATAACACTGACTGCCCGGACGGTCCCCCGGAGCCAGGCCGCCTGCACAGCGCTTTCAGCAGCAGCGGCGGCAGCAGCAGCAGCAGAGCCTCCTCCATCATTCAGGAGGAGAAGCAGTCTTTTCCCGATCAGACCCAGAGAGTCGCCCATATTCATAAAAACACCATGAAGAGAGAGAGAGAGGCCGCTTCTTTCCCGTGCTTCAAAAACACCCGTTGGAATTAGCTATTAGCAAGATCGCTGCAAGCCTCAAATCGCCTCAAAGCTGGAAAAACGCAGATTCGTAACTAACGTCTAGCTTCATATGCACGGAAACACCTTCTTCCAAAAGCGTTCTGTTATTAATACCGGAGCACCTCACACCGTTTCTAGACAAGGAACTGAAATGTTATTGTTCCAGCTACGGCTTCTTCTCCGCATCCGCCATTTAGACTCGCAGTTACCAAACGCACTCCTCGTACACTCGCTCATGTGAACTGCAACCAACAGCGCCGCCTGGTGGACATCGCGTCACCTGCACAAGCAACCACATTGGCTTTAATGTGCGACCAGGGCATTTTTTCCTTAAAACTATAAGCTGTGTGTGTGTGCTGGTCACTGTTCAGCTCTTGTCTCCATTCTGTCTCGGAAGCAGAGGCACAAGGGAACAAACAAA